>JANTCA010026539.1:14857-37028 GCA_024741275.1 Chironex yamaguchii | reverse complement strand
CCACAGCTGTGAGTTGACTTGTTTTGTATTTATTTCAGACGCTACAGGTATCCGTTTGCATTGCTCTTTTGATTTCCCATTTCAGTCGTTTAACAAGTGCTTGATCCTTCATAAATTTCCTTATTTTCTATGTTTTATTCCTTTGCTCAGTTTTTTGTCGCCCACTGATTGATTCATTTCTTTCTTGTGTGTCAATTTGTGATCTTAGGTTACACTACAAATACGTCATTTTTTTCTGTTACAGTATAACGACAAATCAGTGAATAGTGTCTGACGAATATATCTATGGATGGTCTTATTGTTTAGAGCTGCCGCAAATCTTACAATTCTCGATTCAATAGGGCTAATTAATAGATGATTCTATTACGTGGAACTCAAATATCGAGCTTTCTTTGGGCGCTAAACGCAATTGATATTGCCCGTAGGATAAGACAAGCTACAATTCCTGTAATTTGAACCGATAAATATCGTTAGTATACTCTTGTTGAGTGTTCGGTTCCCACAGCTGTGAGTTGACTTGTTTTGTATTTATTTCAGACGCTACAGGTATCCGTTTGCATTGCTCTTTTGATTTCCTTTTTTCGTATATTACTCATCCTAAATATTGTTCCCTCTAATTTCAGGAATTCGTTTTCCATCTTCAATCTCAGATAGGGAGCTCCTATATGATGTCTATGATCTCAGATTGATGGAAAGACATTTTGTATGATTGATTTGTCAAAACTCTAATGTGTGGATTATTTGCAAGCAGAAGAAGTGAAGAATCTATGCAAGGTGTAGCGGGGGCATTATTTTTTGTGCATATCGAAATGACAAATGTGCTGACAGCTCGAGGACACCAAGCCAGCAGAGGCATTTCACGATTCCACTGTAAATATTCTGTAGCGTCTCTTCTCCATCTTAGGGTAAATATTCGGCAGCTTTGGGACTTATTTAGCACCACTACTGTCTGCCGGAACTTGATCGCAATAAGGAGAGTCTAATGTTCGAGGAGTAGTGTATTTAACAGAAGATGAAGTTCGTGTATGCAAGTAGTAAATTTCACAAGATCCTCAATCGCAGAATATCAGGTCTATACACTGTAGTTTCATCATGTTGAGATGACCCGTGAACAATCTCTTTGTTTCTTGAAATAATGTTGAAGAAAATTAGTACGCCATCGTGCTTTAATTCCATTGTGGGCCTTGACACCGGCTTCCGTGGTAGCTGTGTTGCCGTGCATTAAGCCCATATCGTGCAAGTATAAGTCACGATTTGCAGTCGTGAGACCCGGGTTCAACGCCTTTTCTTAACAAAAAAACACGCTGTTAACTCCTATACGGAATTAGTATAAGCAATGATAAATGAATGCCTTATTAGCACAAGACACATACCGCTTGTAAAGCGTACACACCAATAAATAGACACCCAATAACAGGGGTAGACACTCGGAATTGAATGACTAATATTCTTCCAAAATTTGTGCTGTTTAGCTCCGTTGGAAAGGAGGCATTTCCGACACCAGCGTTCGACGCCCTGGTGCTGAAAATCATAACTTAATTTCTGTTCTTAACGTAGGACCACCCTGTCAGCTTCTCATGGAATTAGTAAAAGTCACGACCGACTTCTTTTCACTAGATGGCTCCTTATAACCAGTGGCTCCAGGGCTATCTGAGAACATGATCCCATGATTATATAGCCAAATCGTTTTGTTAACCAATATGCCTATCTTGTTGGTGACATAACAGGGAATCATTGGCCAAAAGGCCTCCGTACCCAACCATTCCGTCGGGTGCAGAATTAGCGTACTGTAGTGGCAACCACCAATTAATGACAGCGGGGCAATTCACAAGTGGGGTGGGGGTTGCTTAGGACTGCAGCTGTGCCTCCCAGAGGTCAATTTTTGTGAAAAGCAGAATAAAGTTTAAGCGGAAAGACACAGAGAAAAATTAGATTGCAAAAAACAACAGATTTAAGTGCGAATAATGCGTGTCTTTACCTTAAAACATGATATATGCAGAACGACTTCTTTCAGTGAAGCCTAAAACAAAACTGACTATAATCACAGGTTTAACCAACAGCGATACGCCTCTTCACACACAATCAGCAAAACGCTCTGAGAGAAAGTGGGACTGTAGCTTTCCTCCGGCTCTGACGCCCCTATGTGACTTCAATGTTGAGAAGCAACGGCGCTGTAGCCCAATTGTCGGAGTATCTGCCCAGAAATCAGAGGGGCTGGTTTCGGTCCACGTCCTGACGTGATCTCAGATTTCATGTTTCAATATTCACGTTCATATATTCACTGATCGCAACTGCATCTAAAGTAAGTCATGTAGACGTCAAAAATAATTTTACGCCTTGCATACTATAAACCATTTACAATAAATAAGTATTGTAGCTTCACCGTCCGTTTTGAGTAGAAAACGAACTATTTGTGAATGTAAGGGCTACAACGTATAAACCATTCGACACCAATGAAATTTTAAAGGTTTCTTGTGCCCCATGTTTAATTGACGCTTTCTTTACATCAGTAACTAATGCCCAAACAAAGCAAGAAATTTTCATGGTTTTAACTTCCACAAAAATTAGCTGAAAAAGAGGTCTATACTCGCAAAGTACGTTGTTCTTGCTTGCTTCTTGGATTTGAGCAGCGACCAGCTGGTCAGTGTAGATTATCAACACATTTTCAGTGAAAGTGTATCATTTTACCGAAATCTACATTTCCCACTACAAACATAGCAACGCCAGACTCGCATAGTGTTGGGCAGCACCACTTCATTAATTCTTGGATTTTCAACAGTAGTACTCCTTCTTCACGACCCATGAAAACATTCCTGGCTGATGTTCTTTTGCAATGTATGAAGAACTTCAGGAAGAAGAAGTTAGCACTGACGAAGCGCAATTATACGCTTCCGTTTGGATGAAAGATTTAACGGGCAAAATTCTTCACCAACTAAGTGGCAAATCAGATGCAAAGTCTAAAACAACTCATCCACTTACTCGAAGTGTTACAGGGAAAGGAAACGACTTTTTAAAGTCGCCTAGTCAGACATTGAAAAACAGTAAAAGTATTTCGTCGAATACCAGGAATAACTACGCAGGTGCTCAGGCAACAGCGTCGAAAAGGTGGCCGCATGGAGAGGACGCAGAAACCAGCGATGCTTGGATAGCTTGCAACTCTCGGCATGATTTGATCGAAAATGGGCAGGTTGTCAGAGATATCCAGTGCAACGAAGCAAGTAAAATCCCAGAAGCAAGTAAAATCCCAGACCCGAAAAACAGTCATGGATGTACTTCAAATTCAGAAAGCGTAGGATCGGCTGCTCTTGCGAATATTGATGGCGAGCGCGGTTTTTCACTCGAATCGCCTGGTGAAAGAGAGTTACTTGACATATGGGGATTGCAAGGAGATCAAATAAAAAGTAAGGAATATATACCAGAGCATCTCTTTGAAAGGAAAAAATTTCGCGTTAATACCACTGCCAACAGCCGAGATTATGCTCGTGGAGAAGGCATAACATTTTTACGGCCTAACATACAGCCCTCGACAGAGAAACGCATTGTTTTGGGAGCCAATTCAGCAGACGTTCAGGCTTCTTCGTGTATTAATATGGGTGCACTAAATGTGACTGATTTAGACGGTAAACCAAAGGATGGGGTCTCTAGTCTCGACCCCTTAGCTGCAGATTTCATCCCCGTTTCCCATTCTGCGAATATGGCATTCAACGCAAGCGCGAGATGTAACCCCTCATACGATATCAATGATGGTGTAAATCCACGTCATTCCTATGACTTTGTACAAACACGGCACGATATAGGCCAACGTGACTCAAATCTTGCAAAGGAAAACATTAGTGCTTCGGTGAAATTTTGCCAGCACTGCGGATTTACGAATAGCTTAGGAGCTAATTGGTGTTTTGATTGTGGTACGGCATTAATTACCAGCACCGCCCCCATTTCCAACACTGCAGCAAATGATTTTGCCTGTAGTCTATACGAAGGAAGCAGACGTAACTGTGATATAATGTACACATTTAGTAAAGGAAGTGAAGACAGATATTACCTACAGGACTGCAGCAATGTAACTCATTTTCCAAAAGCACAGACAGCCAAAGAGAATTGTTCCTTTGTTGAACCTTATCCGGTTCATGTTGGAAGTCTGCTGAGCTTAAGCCCATCTGGTGATTTACAGAGGGAAGGTTATGGAAAAAGGATAAGGGGGCATATGGCTTATAGTTATGATGAAGGTCTGACACGTAGGGCAGGCTCCTATGGTCAAAACAATAGAAAAATGTCATTTGCCTTTGAAGATCCATCCAGTCGTAGACACGGGGCCTCATTTGCTTGCAGGCCAAGATCATGTGATTCAGATAGATTAGGAATATATGATGGTAGTAGTAATTCAGTAAACTGCAGAATTGAGAAGTGCTATACACCAAGGTCACAGAATAATGAAAATATCAATGCAATGGAAAATCAAAACAGCCATGATTTGCAATCGGATACATTTCCTGGAGTGTTCTCATTTGATTTTGAAAATGCCACTAATGACAAAGGAGCTGCACCATTTAATGAAACTGTGTATGCCCAGAAGTTTGTGCAATTTGGCCTTGAGAGGCAGCTGGATAAATTGCATGGTAACATTTTAATGAATTCAGTGTATCAATTTCAAGGTCACCGGATAACCCATGAACCATATAGTAGAAGTAACATGTGTGAACAATCTGTTACTGCTTGTTCTGGGAAGTCAATTGATCATCTCAATCGAATGTACAACAAGAAGAAGGTTTATCATTCTCAAGTCCAGTTACCAACTTCACCAAGGTCAGCCATTACACGGACAAGAAAAGGAGACAAACGGTGGCAAAGGTATTCAAGAGAAAATTCTTGCATGAGTGAAAGCACAGAAAAAGTAAGTAGTATTCTCATTGTTAGGTTTCTGTGTTGTCTTTGTACTTTAGACATGTATTTATGTTTCTAAATTATGGATGGTTGAGGGGAAAATGTGCACAAAAGTGGAGTCCAAGACCTTGCCCCTGAGGATGTTGACTTTGCATCCAGGCATACCACATTATAAGAGAAGTTGCCAGTTCACTGTCAGTTAAGGTTTAAAAAGTAACGAAAGCTTTTTTATCAAGATGCTTGTCACGTTAAGAGGAAGTTTCATGGCTGCATTGTATACATTAGCCATGGGCTAATCAGTGAGCTCCTGACACAAAATGCAAGAAATATTTTGCAAAAATAGTGTGTATAAGTGTATAAGAGTTGAAAAAATGGTCCAGTTCAGTATCCACTTTGATCACTCCAGGCTATAATATAACATGTGCTTTCTCTAATTTCACAGTATTTTACTCAACATCAGTTATCAGTTTATGGTCAAGATCTTTATCCTGATGCCTTATCAGGATATGATAGACCATTTTATTTGTTAATTTTCCTAGATTTTTCTGATGGTTCTACTCCATGTGTATTAAACTTTGTAATCATCACATCTGTTGCCTCTCCTTTTAAGGCGCCTCCACATACACTTTATAAAAATTAGGTGCAATTTGTATCACTCTCCACAATCTTCTTGGGTCACCAGAACATACACCTGCATGTAAAACTTAGTATTTAAATCAAAGCCCTCGCAGAAGAATGTTAATATAATGTGCCTGTTCTATCACTTGCCAGTAAAAAGGCCTAGAGAGGTCTGCAGTCTTCATCATCTTTATCAGTATCGGTATTATATATATTATCAACGTAGTTATCATAATCATTTTCCATTTGTCACTTGCTGCTCAAACTCTTATGACAATTTCTCTCAAGATGTCTTTGTTGTATGGTGCTTTATCTAATCCCTGTTAATGGGTTAGAATCTGGAGAATCAATTATACAGCACTGGACACACCCACATGGATGCTGGAGTAAACAAGAGTGGGTTATTTCATGAAGTGTATTAGCCTTATGATATTCTGCTTCTTGCATAAATTTTAAACTAATGAATTGCTGAGAAAACCAAGTTTGTGAGAATACTCATTCAGCAATAAAAGTGAAATAGAAATGTAGGAGTTCTTTCAATTTTAAATGCTGCTTTTTATCAGAAGGAAACAAAATTAAATTGATCCCAGTATCTATCGTGTATTCATAGCTAAAAATTTTCCTTATATTTGGAGAGACAAAGTTTGTGTTAAAACCTATTAGTTTAAAAAGTGTTGTTTGGAATAAACCCTTACTGATCAGCACATTTTTGTTGCACAATTTTCCACCCAGCATCATGTAGTAACCCTAGAATGCCTCCTGCTTTTCGGCTTCGGTGAATAGTATCTTCATCAGAATACTTAATTTATAATACAAACATATTGCATGTAGCCGGAAATTTGATATGGGGTCCTTGGTAACTGACAGAACTTATTAAGTACCTTAAGAAACATGGCTGTAAGGATTTTCTTAAGCATCTCAAGAACTACATTATAGGTCATTGATAAATATATTAGTGGAAATATAACAAGGGCAAGTTTCTTACAGTTTGAAAGAGGTTCTTTTGTCCTATGATCTTATACTAGATCGATACAAGCATAAGTCCACTTTATACATTACAGGTTTGTCAAGCAAATGATTTCTTATTTCCATATTCGATGAATTTTGTGTGTATTGACATTTCTGTTTTCCCAGTTATCTTTTCTGGTTCATTTCTTATAACTTCCTTAAAGATAGTTTCCATTTGCATTCTTATTCTCCTTTTTTTATTTCTTTTCCTATTTTGCATGATTCCTCACATCACTCAATATTTACACTTTTGATCAGCAACCTGTATCTGGTCACATATTTTGCTGATGGCTTTGATTCCAACTTTTGTATTCAATAGCTGTAAATGTACAAACTTCAAATTGAAACAAATCTCTACAGACCATGGAAAAGTTTTGTTAATGACTATTTTGGCCGTTGACTGAACATTAGTTACTCGGTTCCATTGTGGAAGATATGAAATCTGATAATGTGAAGCCTTTCTACTCTTACAATGTATGACAAACTGACCAACCACTGACATTCAATACCTTGATGGTGAAGTTATTCCCACTAGTAACTTCACCTTTGGCTCTAGCCTTATGTTTGTCTTTTGCTCTGGAGAAGTCATTATGGTCTGAGCATGACATCAATTTGAATGTCAACTGAAAGTGTTTGAGACTTAAATGAAAATTGTGCTGATTTATAGCTGTGAAACATGGGCAATGAAAGTTAAGGATGCTGGATGCACAGATCCATGGTAAATGGAGTCCCTGCATCAGATTTTAAATATTGCACTTTGTTAGCATGATGCATTTTATACTTACAAGTGGCATCACTCCTCTACCCATGATGTTGCTCATCTATCAAAACATGTTGCACCTTTTACTTCACTTTAGAATAAGTAAGTGGTATAGTCTCACATAGGTGGTAACCTTGCATACATATACGACAACCTATAGTGTAATGCTTGGCTTACTCACTTGTAAGAAATGGCTTTCATCTACAGGGAATAGTGGCACATTTTGTTGTAATCGGAATGTCCCCCTTGGATTCTTAAGATTCTGATGTGTTTTTGTATCCAAACTATTGATCAACAGAATATATCGTATGATGTCTTAAGTGCCTAACTTATAGAGCTACTGCAAATACCACATTTCGTGCTTGGAGTAAATGCTAATATGTTATTTCAAGTGAAATATGCCCATAAACATCTTGAATATGATGGTAACAAAAAGAAACGGCAATGGATATTTATGTCATGTTGTAAATTAGAGTAATAACATAACAGTTTTTGTGAGTTCTTTTAAATTCGTTTACTGCTGTCTAAGTGACATATTGCATTTCCATCCTTCATCCTCACAACATGATGATTTGGACTCTGGTTATTTTGTTTTTCAAGAGAAAAGAGTTTGTTGACTTTTCTTTTTACTTTCTATTGTTGGGCACATTTCATTATTTCATTAGGATTCTTAAGTGTATTAGCTTCCATTAGGGTATAGCCTAGCGATTAAGTCCTATTTTAATTTTTTGTTAAAAGTGATGTAAATGAACTTAGTTCTTACCAAGTAACTTGATTACAATAATAAAGGATTTATGAAAGTGATAGGTTCAAATAATGTGTCAATGAATGATTGTCAAGGGTGTAGGGTTCATAACTCCCCTAGGAATCATACAAATGAAAACCATAGTGTTACCGTAGACACTAAAATTAATAGCAGATTATCATTTTGAAGGCCCAGTTTAATAAATTTTTGAAGAAGTAATTAAACCATTGTTGAATTGACTTGATTTTTCATGGAAAGCAAAAGTGTGCATTTCACTGGAGTTGTTGTAACGAAGAAGGAGCAAGCAAACAGGCTAGGAAAAACTAAGCAGTTGTTTTTTTCTTCTTTTCTAACAGTTTTAGTCTTCTTTTCTTTTGTATCCTGTTTAGTCTGCAGCTATGTCTTTTTAGCTTGCCTTTGCTATTTTTAGTGGTAGACGCATTAGAAGTTTAGAACAATAACTATTGTCTGTTGGCTCCTTTTGGATTTTTATTGTATACGCAATGTACAACACTTTCTTGAGCCCAGTTTTGACAAATCAACTTGAAACAAATTTTGATGGTAAAGCTGTACACAGGAAGCACACCCAAAAGATCTCAAGCCTCTCCATTTAAGGTGTGTGATCCCGCATGGACCACCACACATGCCTTTGGAATAATATGTGCGCATTTTGTCACTCTTTTCACTTGTACTGAGTCACCAGCTGGAAGATGTAGATTAGCCAAAGTCCAACTGACAATTGAAATGAAATATTTTAAGCGGTTACAGTTCATTTATTATATGTTTTCCTTTGTTTTTGCATTAAATAATATGATTTTATCAATAATATTGTGGGCATTATCAGTAGTGTGTCAGACAATTCATTGACAGATCAAAGCCCCTACTAGTTTTAAAGCACAACTCTTTCAAAATTTACCGCTGTGCATTGAAAAATCCTAAATTTTACCGGTTAGGTATTTTTGCTAATGAGCTGAAAGTCCCAACACCCCCTGTTCAGCACAACCCATTTGGCATGCCCCAGAAATTTTCTGTATAGATCACATGCCTCATTGAGAAAAGTCACTACTAGGAATGTGTTCTGTCGCTCACCTGCAAAAAAAGTTCAGAAAATACAAGATCAGTTTGGGTTAAGCCATGGTTAAGCCGAAGTAATGAGCTAGGCGTTGGCAACACTTTTAGAAGAACTTTTTTTCAAGACGTCAAGGAATATGAACAGTTTTTACCAATGTTGCCTGAAAAGTTTTATCTACTAACCCTCATTGAACCAGAGAAAACTGTTCCTTCTTCACCCTGGTCACGGTAGAGGGGAGAAGTTACATCCCAAAGACTTGTTCGCACCCTCCACAATTGAATAAATTAAAGAATAGGATAGAAAAAGGTTGGGCGAAAGTTGAATGCGCCCAACTTTTTATATTGCATTTGCAATGTATTTAAACAGCAATTAACACATTCTACTTTTGTTTACATAGTCCAATTTCTTTGCGTTATCCATTTTTGTTCACATTATCCATTTTTGTTCACATTATCCATTTTCGTTTACATTATTCATTTTTGTTTACGTTATCAATTGTTGCTTTCGTAATCCATTTTTGTTTACATTGTCCATTTTTGTTCACATTATCCATTTTCGTTTACGTTATTCCTTTTTCATTTGCATTATTCCTTTTCGTTTTTGTTATTTATATTCGTTTACGTTATCCATTTTCGTTTACATTATCCATCTTCGTTTACATTATCCATTTTCGTTTACATTATCCATTTTTGTTTACATTATCATTTAAATGGATAGTTTATTTCAGCCTTGACACAGTGATCTATTGTTTATTAAATTCACTTAGAAAGTTGTTTTCGAAAGAACTTTCAGATGAAGTTGTTGGAAGTGGACAATTACATCATGTCATGAACATTAGCATAGAAAAGACTTATTTTGATAAGCTCCTTATTGTCCTTTAAGCATATTTGAACTTTTCGTGTAAACAAGCTATCTTCAATAGCTGTTAAGTTGTAGATTACTATGTTTTCTTATTTTATGTGCTCTTAAAAGGAGGGGTCGTGTTGGCAGGTATAAGCAGGTTTTCTTTGATTAGCAAGGTAGTAGATATAGGTGGTCCTTGACTGAGACTTGCAGGTAGCAATGGTGACCAAAAATAAATTGAAGGGATTGTGCTTAGATTGGATTAGTTCTTGTACTCATCTGTTTTTTACCCTGGTTGAATGTTGGGTGCTTCAATAAATGATTATTTGGGAGGCCGCATTTAATATTTATATGATAATATCATTGTTTTTGCTAGGCTTGTAGGAGTTTAGAACAGAAGTAAAGTTATAATTATGACCTACAGAGTGTCAAACCTAGGTCTCATGACTACAATCGTTGTGGTTCAAGTTGTCAAGAATTGATTATCTTACAATGCAATACTTACAATACAAAGTAATCGTTCTTCATATACATTTCCAAGTGCCTTCTTTCTTACATACTTGTAAACGGTAAAAATGAAGGAAAGTTCGTATGTTAGTGCAAAGTTTCCTTTAAAGTATTGTAAGTACCAAGTCAACACCTGTTACTTCAGAATATGCACAGATAACCAACTGATTCTATATATATAATTTAAGTATGATAATGAATGGTTACCTATGACATTTTATTATTTGTCAGTTTAAATACTATACAACGGCTAACTTAGTATTGCACATGCACCACCTGAAGTATCTGTAAATATGAGCCATTGTAGTAGTTAATTTGTATGAAATGGAGATCCAGTGCTTGCAGTTTGTTTTGTTCAATTTTTGTTTATTGTATTGTATTGTATTGAGTTAATACCAGGATTAACTATAAACTCGATCATGTTTTCCTAAAAAGCCCAGCAGAATTATGTATGCAGATTTCTGTATTTGTGTATTGTGAAAGTGCATTTGCAGGGTTAAGGGCGAGCAGTAATACTTTGATTGCTTCAAGAACTCATCATTGAACCTTCAGTTTCTACTTACTTACAGGTCACACTTTTTTATAGCTCGAGTTTATCTGTTATTTGTCATATGTCCAACTTCTGTTGGTGAAAGTAAAGCTACAGTGAAGGATGACCTGACTTCAGCCCATCCTTGGGCCCTCCTGTCAATGGGGCAGTACCTTGCAACCCCTAATGCCAAAACTGGAGCTTTTTTGTTCTCATCGTGCTTTATGTAAATGTTTTGTTAATGTATATATAGCATGCCCTTCAATCAAAGTTTGCTAACTGCAGATGTGCACTGTGAGCAATAGATTTTTCCATTTTTATTCTGGATTGGGATTTGCTTTTGCAAGATCGAAGTAGCTCAAGGCCCATTCAATATCTGACATGCAGGGGTAACGGAATTGACAGACAGTAGGATGAAATTCATTTATTATCACCGCCAAGGTTATATTTTCACCAGGGTTCGGTTATTGGTTGGTTGGTTTTGTTTGTTCTCAAAACAATATGAACAGATTGTTCTGAAATTTTTCGGCATGTTTTTAACCGGGCTGGCTTTAGACGATCCAAATCAAAACCTCGATAACTTTGAAACTTTTGGTAAAACCACAACCAACGAGGAATTCCCAGTTGACGAAACCCCAGTTAGCATGGCGCGCATAAGTACATATGTTTTGGATATTCATATTGACTTGGTGGAGGTTTACGCTTTCGGAATTATTCTAATTACAGTTTTTAGTTAACTTCAGGTTTAGCGCTCTCTAACGTTCCAAAAAGACAGATACTGTAACATATATATTGGTCTCAGGGCGTACATCACTAGCCATTGCACACATAAGTAGGTAGACATTCAATAATGCTGACAAAGAGTATCGAGTGGTTGGCAACCGTTTATCATTTGCCAGTGACTTCTATTGCTCCAAAAGAGAGACTCTAAGCTTTGTTCTCAGTATTTGTGTCTATACAGTTCTTTTAAGGCCACTTGATACCCACCTTCAAACAAAATTGGACTGTAACGGTGTGACAAGTGTGAATGTAATTGTGATAGCATGTGTTGGCGTGGCTGTCATTTTTGGAAAGTTGTTCAGTTGGTGGAAAGAATTGCTGATACCCGCATGTTTTGCCCCGTTGCTAAGTAACACATATTATAAGTCCCTCCTCCCTTCTAAAACAGGCATTTCTCAGAGTCCGTTTTACGGATTGGAAGACAAACTGTTGTTCTATGTTCTCGTCTGTGCTGTGACTAGGCGTCTGTGGAATTGAAAACGAATTTGCCTGCACAAAAAGAGGTTCCTGAACACTAACAGATCTGATTCAGTTGTGTACGCAAGCTCAAAGCCGATCCTGTATGTGCCGCTGTCATGTAACGGAGCAAATTCCGTCTGCAAAAACGTATTATGGATTCGGTCAGTCTCCTGTGAACAGAAGGTCATTCGGTTATAAAACGTAATCCGATAAAAATTAAATGTGTATGATGTAAACGGGGGTTTGTGTAAACACCCCATATCATCTACCTGATATTTTTGTTGTTATAATTATTTTCAATCATAATAAAGGACAGCAAAGCTTTGAGGCCTTTGTCGCAGGTGCGCCGTGCGGGAACACTGCAAAATGATTTTCAGTAGTTAAAATGATTTTTTAGTTGATAAAAATTTTTTAATAGAACTTCCTAGTGTTTTGTTGTTGGTACCTGCTGATGTCACTGATTTTCGTAACCCGAATATTTACACAACGCATACATTGTCCTGATTTTAAGAACCACTCCGTTACAATTCTGTTGTACACTAGGTGTTGAGCGGGAGCTCTCTCTTCTTTATGGACGTAAATAAACATCGAGACATGCTTAGATCTTCTTGGTTTCTGTGCCATCAGATTTTCACATTTTCACATTTTCTCAC
Source organism: Chironex yamaguchii (assembly GCA_024741275.1). Classification (NCBI taxonomy): domain Eukaryota; kingdom Metazoa; phylum Cnidaria; class Cubozoa; order Chirodropida; family Chirodropidae; genus Chironex; species Chironex yamaguchii. The sequence goes on along the minus strand of JANTCA010026539.1, from coordinate 24,173 downwards.
TTCTGTTCTTGTGCAGAGTGCTAAATTGAAGGGGAGCTGTCGTCCGACTGAAGTACCGAAGCTGTCTTTCGATGGTAGGTAAAATATTGTTCCTTCTCTAGAGTGGTTTTAAAGCCGTTTTAATATGTACGGTATTTGTATACACGTTAAGCCATCAGTTAATAACGTTTTTAATTACAAGTGTACCTAAAGAAGAAAGAAATGTAGATATGCATTAGAGTAATTTTTGGAAAATAACCACTAATGGTGCCCCAAGAAGTAACAGGGCCTGGAATTCACCAGGTTTATCAATGTCCTGGAACAACATTGATCACATCAGTCTGTACCTGTGTTTTACGTCATTTTTAGAGGCAACATGACTGTCCCTAATGCTTACAAATTTTATTTCCTGGTGATACTAGGACTGAGTAAACTGTGCACACACGGAACGTTTCATATCCGAACATGTTAAACCTCAAAATCGATTTCTTCTAAGACAAAGAGCTAGCTTAACAAGCAAACTACGTTGATCAGGGAAGATATATTTGTCATTGCGTGTGTTGTAGTGGGGAGTATGGGTATTCCTTAACATTGTGCAAATCATGCGCTTGGACAAAAGCATATTTTCCTTAGCAAGATGTGTATTCCCACAGGTCTCTGAATGTAATTCTCATTTCCTTTTCTTCGTAGTTTTGCAGTACGATGGTATACTTGTTAATGTAATTTCATCATCTTTAAATGTAACTCTTTCTCTGCACGCCTATTTCTATAACAATTTATTACAATGGTAGATGTAGTTAAGGGATAATGGAGTCATTTTAACGAGAAATCGCTGAGTTCATTTTCATTTGATTATTACAGACTTTCTTGGCGTTGTGTGTCCATTTCGCGTTGTGTGCCCTGTTGGCATTATGTGTCCTTTTCACTTTATGCATCCTTTTGGTGTTGTATCCCCTTTGTTTGGTGTGTCTCTTTCGTTGTGTATTTGTGTGGCATTTTGTGGCCTTGTGGCGTCGTTTGCCCGCTTGGCTTTGTGTGTTCGTGTGGCATTGTGTGACATCGTGTATTTGCTTTGTACTGTGTGTCCCTTTGTCTTTGCATGTTCATGTGGTATCGCGTGACATTGTGTGGCCCTTTGGCGTTGTTTAACCGCTCGGCGTCGTGTGTTCGTGTGGCATTGTATGTCACTTTTGTTTCAGTATGTACTTGTGACACGATGCCTCATTCCTTTCTCATAAACAGACTTGGAGTCATACGACGAAATTTTGACACTGGTAAGTTTTTACAGTAAGACATTCTGTTGTCAAACATTTCGGCTGATTAGTAGGATATGCGATGGCGTAACCCTCCAATATATCCCTGTGACATATTTCACCCGATATACTTCGATAGCTTACAACTCTGACCTTACTCTGAATTGTTTTAGTCATAAGCTTGTTCTCAGTTCTACGTTTCGAGAGATTCTTCTCCCATCGTCAAGCTGATAATCGAGGGAGGATCTTTTGGATCGTAACCCAGAAAAAGCTTACGACTCGAGCCATGATGGACGTCTTTGTTTTTGGCCTCATCTGAGTCGATAAAAACCATAATTGATTAACCAATTGACTTCTTTCACTTCAATGTTATAACATTTGTGTTTCGTTCTAGATTCGTACATCACGTGAAGAGTCACTACCATTCTTATGCTTGCCAGAAGAAATAATTTTGTATATATTTTCCTTTCTTACTGTCAACGAATTGGCTCTGTGCGCAACAGTATGCCATCAATTTTACCGCATCAGCAGTGACGAATCATTATGTAAGTACTTGCAGTATTCCTTGTAGTATTGCAGCATTAGTTGAAGGAAGTACTGCTTGAATCTCTGTATTCTGAACTACCCATTCCATTGATTTCAAGAATTACAAAGTAGGAGACGCATATTCTTTTAGGCCCCAGTCTAACTTAAAAATTTACCTTCCATGTCGTTGGCCAATGTTGCCTTAAAACTCTTTCCTGGTCGATTACTGGCATCAACTTTTTAAATGTCCACCGTTTCTTTAAGCGTCGGTGACAATGTTTAATGTTATGACCCTTTGCTTCAGGGTGCTAGTGTGCCGTTTTGTTTTATATCATAATTCAGCTTAACACAGTGATGATAATTTGTATTTCGTGAGAATCACCCGTAGTGAGGTTGCGTAGGTCCTTAACACAGGATTGCAGACGGAGATATATTAAAGAAACCTGGACAGTTAAAAGGAATCTCATAATAAACGTAACAAACAACAACAGTCATATCTAATGTTGTGTGCTGATATTTATATATATTTGAACAATCTTTTTGTGGTACAAAGCTTGAAAATCGCCTTGAAAATTTGCGACATTGCGCTAAAATCATACTTAAAAGCTTTTTTCGTCTGAAACTCGTCAGAGTATGAAACGTTAGAAAGGAAAGTATATGTATATGGCAAATTTGCCATTTATATATATGCAAAGGCATTCTAGGACGTCCTAGAATATGCGCGAGTATGCCATAGTGGAATAACCATTGATCATTTGACAACAGACTCTTGTAGTAAGACATAGACAGTATATGTTATGAACAGCGCTAGCAAATGTCATTAAAGACTAGTACATTCGCTGAGTTTAGAAAATAAGATTAATTATTGAAATGGTAAACTTGCAACGGCAGATTGTGTCGGACATTTTATATTAAAGTAGGATTTATTCGTGAGTAACTTTTTTGTAATTAAAGAGAGGCAATAGTATGTAAATTAGTTGTTTTTATTAAAATAGTGTATTATCCCACAAGCATTTGTAAGATTCTGTGTTTTTAATTCACTGTTAATTCCCTTGTAAAAGGAATAAACAGAGTTATCCAAATCGGTTGAGTGTGAACTTGTTAGTGACGCTACAATTTTACCACAATGCCTTTGGTTGAGTGGAAATTCGATTGTTTTGCGAGTGCATCCCATCATCCCATAAGGCGGAGAACCACTTGTCATTAATGGAGTGGAGTATGTCATGTCATGAAGAACCCGTCAGGATCAATAGCAGTGGTGGGCGGTGGGTTTTTTGTTGGGGGCGGGCCAATTTCTGATTTGGGTGTGACACAATATAGTTACAGGAACCACGCCTCAATTTCGTATTAGACATGTTACATGAGAACAGAAATGTATCTTTTAGGTCTGTGTTGCTCCGGAACCTAGGCATTTAGTAAATCTTAGATAAAAATGTTTGCTTTATAAAAAGAGAAGTTACGAAAGCAAGGTTACAGCAAATGTCGTATCATAAGAGCAATACTTCACCGTGAGTTCGCCACAGGTGCGCTTTGATTTTAGTTGCCGTGAATTAGCTGTACGTATTTTTATAAGCCAACGTAAAGGAAATGAGTAATAGTGATAAAGGTTCTCGAAAGTTCCAGCATGGGCTTGGCACGAAGTTTCGCGAATATACATGACATGTATGATCGCTACTATGTGAACTTTCACTTTTTTAGGGCGGGAAATCACCTTACGGAAAAGAAATAATATCACGGACGAGATGCTATGCAAAATCGCCAACAAGCACCCTGTATCTTTAACATTAACCCAGTGCCATGGAAAAGCAGTTTCTGTCCAGGGATTGAGATACCTGTTCAAAACATGTGGAGCCACGTTGGAGGTAAGCAACGGATCAGTAGGTATTTATTTGAGCATTATGTTGAAATTTCAGGGCTTACATTATAATACATTTTTATCGGATTTTATTGTAGCTTGGTCGTTGCGAAGCGAGCACCTGTATGCTATTATGTGCAAAGCATTCATAACAGCCATCTAATATTGTTCAGCTGGTTACCCTCGATTGTCTGCTACATCATATCTTCGTGTGGTCATATTCAAAGAAAAGACCTTTGGTCATTCCTCTATAGTGTTTGCTTGGATCCTTCAAGAAATCCAAGCCTTTAGAGGACAGCAAGAGTTTTACCTAGATCGTATTAAGTTTGTATATTAACCAGGTCGTTGAAGTCGGTTCATTTGGACTCCGACTCCGACTACCAACTACCGACTACCGACTCCCGACTCCGCTGACAAGTCAAAATCCAAGTCTAATACCGACACCAGCTCCTTCCAAAACCTTCTGATTCCATGTCTCCCGACTCCTACTCTAAGGCCCTGATTTTTTAAAATATTACAACCCTGTTAGGTGCTGACCCCGATTTAATATACATTTATAACTGGAATTTTAAATGTGTTTTTTGTTTGTTGTTGTAGGAGCTGGATTTTAGTGGCTGCAGTGGTGGAGCATTTGTCGGGGAAGGGGTTTTGCTTCAGATCTCCACATATTGTCATAAACTGCGCTCTTTAGATATCAGTTGGTGTAATGTCGGTGATGCTGGCATTGAATCTGTGGCTGATGCGTCACCAAGGTATGTTTCTAAGTCACTTTTGTCAGACATATGAAACAGTCAGATGGCATCAGTTGATAAGATGGCTCCTTAATAGTATATCTCATCGCAAGGTGAGAAGATGCTTAATGAACGTGTATTCTTCTAGCAAGTTAAGCAACAACGGTGGAAGTGCTTAGGCCGCGTTTTGCGAGAACGTAAAACATCTTGGGTGGTGTCAGGCATAGTAGAAAGCTTTCCTGCAAGGCGTATGCTCAGACGGTATTGGAACCATTGATTATGAGTAGAGCTTATTTCAGCGGGGTGTTGAGGGAACTGTTGCAATAAATTGCTCAAGGCCCTGGCCAGTAGAAGACTACTGTCAGAGCCAAATGGCCGATACCAGTATGCATGAAATGGCCTGGAGAAGAAGGGGATTAACGGTTTCTTCGTGCCTATGGTTGTGCATTGAAGCTTACATCGTATGTCTTCTTTGTATTGAGGGTCGCCTTTTGTATCAGTTTGATCATTAAGGGTTGCCTCATGGATCCTCTTGTTTATTGGTGGGTGACTCATGGACCCCCTCGTGTGTTGACGGTTGCCACATGTATCCTCTCGTGGGTCATTCCATGTCAATTTGTCAAAGGGTTGTAACTTGATTCCTTAGATTTCCTCCAAATTTTGCTCAAAGGTACACTATAGCGAGTAGTAACATGCACGTAATATTTTTTCAAAATTAAAAGGGTTCTTGTTTTACAGCCCATTGAGTTTTCTCCCCAAAATTTGACTATTTAGATTCATGTATTTCTTTGGCATTGAAATCTAACTTTTTCTTGGTCTGTGAGGCTGACGAGTGGTAGTAGTTGCAGCTATGTAGAATCCAAAAATGCACTCAGTTTGTACTCTCGTGCTTTGAGTTTTGCCTCCCCTCGTGCATTTAAGTGAAAAAACGAGCTCTTTCTGCCTACGTAGTACCGGTTTTCTTGTTTTAATGTTTGACAGACGTTTTTTCTCTTGGATTCTTCGAGTAATGTTTTGTTTCTTCATTTTCTCTTTGTTATTTTCCTTTCATGTCTTTGATTGGCTAGTTTCTATACATGTTTCGTATAAATAGGTTACCACATAAATATACTTTCCTTTCTGAAGATTCATACTCTGAAGAGTGTCAGACGAGTTATTAAGCATACTTTAGCGCAATGTCGCAAATTTTCAAGGCGATTGTTAGAGTTCATAATACGTAGTATTATTAATTACATCTTAAGTATTAGGGCTAACTATTCTTACATTTTTTCCATATGAAGGGACTAGTGCTCTGCTGAGTAGCTCTTTTCCTTTCCTTTCCTAGGTTGGAAAGCCTCTGTGTCAATGGCTGCCAGTCTATAACAGATAACGCCATTAAACACGTAGTAATGAAACATGGGGCAAGGTAAGAGATTCTCATTACAATATTGACGCGTATGTCAAGGCCAGTCTACGGTGTACTCGTTCCATGTAGGAGTCAAAGCACAGAAGTAAAGTTATGATTGTAAACACCAGGACATCGAACCCGGGTCTCACGACTGCTAATCTGAGACCTTTCTTACTAAGCTGAATAGGCCAAAAGCAAATGACAAAAGTGAAAATGTTACCAATACTTGTCAAACGTCGTTGGGACACGTATAAATGTTGTGAGAAAAGCTGTTAACTCAGAAACTACTTTCCCCGTGGCCTTTAATCCGTCCCCATATCCCTCCTAAAGCAATGTTGTTATGCTCACAATACACTTGTTCTCACCGTACAAATGTATCTTTTTTCTATGGTCAAAAAACAACACAGCTTTGGGGAAGAGGGGATTAAAAGATACGAAAAATCCAAAATGGCCCAGGACTTTTGGCAATGATTGGAAATAAATAACAAAAGGGTAAATGTTGCCATCGGCGATATCAGCGGCTCGTTAGCAAATTTATTTGTAGTTTCACTACTGTCTTTGTGTATCGTCCATGATGACATAGGGCATATGTTTAAAGTCCCTTACCTGAACAAACTTTATAATCTGTTTTATGTAATTAAATCGGCTGACGTTGATCACATATACTCATTAGAGTACGATGATGTACATCGATGTTAGAGCCTATCGAGCCTATCGTTTTGTCGAATTCTTTTCCAATTATGGATGTATTAGTATCGTTTTGATTTGCTTTATATAATACATGCTTTCTCCTATCATTTAGCCTCCGAATACTTGAATTATTTGGCTGTTTTAGTATCACTCAGCATACACTGCAATTTTTAGCCCAACATTGTCCAAAGTTGGAAACATTAAATATAGGACAATGCCATAAGGTAACGAACGTTGTAATTGATAGAGATACGTGATCGAGATCTTAGATGAAAATAGTAAGACTTCTTGAAATCATGTAACTATGATGCAAATAAATTTCAGGTCGTGTCATCCATTACCATAGGTAGGCTAATTAATGCTGAGGAGAATTAATTGTAAGACTAAACCAACTTCCAGCTCCTATCCGCACAGTTACCAATTGCCTTTGAATAATAAAACGTCTTTTCCAATTTCTGTTGTTTCTGTTTGCAAACTCAGTAACTTGTGGGTTTATTGCTGCTGAACAATGTTGTCTTCCGTACGATCTCTAAGTTATAAAGACATTATTAACGTTTATTTTTCTTAATCTTTCTTCCTGCATTACTGTCTTTTCTCTCTTACTTTATCACTTAGTAATGGGCATTACATGCTTACTTACATGCGTACTTTACTAGCATTACAAACATGTAAAAGTCCTCTTTGTAAAACCCAAGTAGTGATGAACTTGAAATATCACGGAAAAACTATGGCTGGGTACATTATGCAAAAAAAAGCAATGACAAGAAATAATTAATTTTAGTTGGAAAACAAATATGTGGCATCGCACTTAATTGCTTCTGCTTGTGCAATCTAAAACTAAGATAACGAAGTTTTTTATAAAATTTCAAAGGGAACACTAGAATATGCTAGACTAGAAGAGTGCTGCCTAATGATGTCAGATAACTATTAATTGTACTCAGTGTAGTGGGAATAGCATTACTGGAAGAGCTCATTGCATAGAGCATGGTAGCCAAGGCAATCATTGAGTATGAAGCCAAGTTTGTTGAGAAACAAGGTGGTAGTGAATACTGTTAAACGCTCCAAGAATGACTTCAACTAAACTTTTTCGTAATAAACCCAATTTCGTTTTCTGAAACAGAATGAAAATTTGCGACATTCTGCTAAAAATATACTTAGAAGCTTTTTGCGTCCGACACTAATCAGACTAGGCTCTTGCTGCCTACAGAGTACTTGACAGACTCCAAAGAACTTAGACGGAAGGATGATCTTGCTATGCCAGTCTTCCGAAATTTTCGTCCTCATACATTCTGGCGAATTGTGAATTCTTTAGTAAACGTTGTCCTATTAAAGAAACCTGTGTTTTGGCCGTCATTTCAGGTTTGCGAGCGCGGGACTCTTCCAATAATGCTTTATTTTTTCGTTTTTTCCTTGTGTTATTCTTTCTTGTTTATGATTGGCTAGTTTCGGTCCATTTTTCTTACTAAAAGGTGACGATTCATATTCTGAAGAGTGTCAGCCCAAAAAAGGTTTTAAGCATGGTTTTAGCGCAATTTCAAAGCGATTTTCAAGTTTTGTACCACAAATATTTTGTTCAAGATTTGAAAACCTGTCCAGTAAGTAAATTCAGTTGTCTTGTAGACGTGAACATCACGAAAAAAAAAATATTCTTAGTTATTAGCTTGTTAGTTGGTGATGGCCCTAAAGACTACGTTTTCTTCCTTGTTTCAGATCACCGATGTCTCCTTGTCACATTTAGCATTAAAATTAAAGCATTTAGAAAATCTTGATCTTCGTGGCTGCAAGAAGGTAAGATTACTTTGCATTGCATAATCCTGATATGAAGATTCAAGATCATCGCGTTTTAGCCAAGAAAGGAAGTATTTGTACTCGTCCAGATCAAAGGCAATGGCGTCAAAGGAGGGAAAGGAAGGAGAGAACAGGGAGAGGATTTGAGGATGGATATGAACTTTGAGGACTAGAAATTAGAAAGAAAAGGAAACGGGGGATGATGATATTTAAAGTAAATTAAAATAGAAGCCAGAAGGAATGGAGGAAAGGGAAGGACGAGAGATTGGACTGTATGGGAGGGGTGTTAGAAAGTACAAGGCAAACAAACAAGAAAGCAAATAGAAAGTAATGAAAGAAGAAAATTTTTAAGACAGGGAAGCAAATAAGAGAAAACAATACAAATTAACGAAGAGAAGGCGCCCAACGTAGACAAATGTTAAGCGGGAGAAATTATTAGATGAGAAAAACTTCATGAAGAAGGGAAAATAATCCAGGTAGGACAAAAATAATAGAGGATGATGACAGGTACACAAGAGGGGTGAAATCATTGGTGAAGCGAAATGAATAAAGTATTCGAGGTGATGGAAGAGGTGACGATGAGATGGAGACGTCCCCTTAGGAAAAGTTAGAGGAGAAAGAGGCATTACATGACAGGGAGAAGTTAGAGGAAATGGAAAAATTAGAGGAGGATAATATTGGGAAGAATAAGAATCTAGAAGAAGTGACAAAGTTAGAGGTAGTTGAAGAATTCCGTTTGGAGGAGAAATTTGAGGAGGGAGAGGAATTAGAATACAAGAAGAAATAAGAGTAGGATGAGAACTTAGAGAAGAATAAGAATTTAGAGGAAGTGGCAAAATTAGAGGTAATTGAAGAATTCCATTAGGAGGAGAAATTTGAGGAGGAAGAGGAATTAGAATACAAGGAGAAATAAGAGTAGGATGAGAACTTGGAAAATAATAAGAATTTAGAGGAAGTGGCAAAATTAGAGGTAAGTGAAGAATTCCATTTGGAGGAGAAATTTGAGGAGGAAGAGGAATTAGAATACAAGGAGAAATAAGAGTAGGATGAGAACTTAGAGAAGAATAAGAATTTAGAGGAAGTGGCAAAATTAGAGGTAATTGAAGAA
>JANTCA010026528.1:0-22469 GCA_024741275.1 Chironex yamaguchii | reverse complement strand
ATGTAATACCTCAACAGACACAGTGCTTTTTTTATATATTTGTCAAGAGTGGACATTACCACAATAGCTGCACTAAGTATATATATATATATATCATCAACTATATAAATATCTAAATAATTATATGGATATAATAATAAAAATAATAATCTAAAATCGGTGGTACCCATTTCGAGTAATGTATAACACAGTGAAGTCCTGAAAAGTGATCTGGTCGTTCATTACGTTTCTGTGTCTCAACATTTAGGCTGAGTGAAGACAGAAGTCTTTCAAGGGAGCTGTACTTTAAGACTTTACTTCAGGTCTTCTCTAATTCAAGCCTAGTTGTGAACAAAGCATTGGAAAAACCAAATTGATGAAGGGAAACCTTTGCAGTTAAAGTATCAAATTATGTTGTGGGGCCAATACTCTGTAGCTAATTGCTCCAAAATGCAATGCCTATCTATCTAGCCTAGAATGGATTGCATTGCTGGGCAAAGGCCTCTCCCTCTTCTCTTGCGACCTCGTTCTGTTTTGAGCTCTCAATGTCATATAGAGCATTAAATATCAATACTTGAAGAATGGTTCACAATCACTAACTTTCTAAATCAAAATTTAACAAAACTGGCTTTTCCTCCGGTTGATGTCAAGTACTTGTCCGAGACGGTTCGTGGCATCTCGGCTTAATTAGTCCTTATTGCAACGGTTTTAATATCTTAAGTGAAAGCAGATTTAGTTACAATCGCCTTTACACAGTAATCAAGTTATGCTATTATTTGTTTTCTTGTGTCATAATAACTCGGTAAAGGCAAATGTAGAGAGAGACCAACAGCATAGATTACCAAAATTTCGATTATCGGAAAATGCACTAATTAGTTTCGTTCTTCGGGACACTTCTTTGCTGGCCGCTGCCAATGTATATCCTAAGTAACCTATGATTTCAAATGATGGTTTGATTGAAGTATAGTTTATTCGTTTATCATTATTAACAGTGCGACAAACAATAGCGGTTTTAACCCTACAGTTTGTGAATTCATTTTGAATTACAATTGTGTCATTAGTCGATCATGTTCTTTGAAAACCTTTGATGTAGTTGTCCCTTCCTTATACTTTTCAAGAAAAGTACTACAAACTGCAAACTTTGCTTTGAGTTAGAAAGCTTTTTATCGCACGTTGCGAAAGCAAAGGTCTCCTTGTCCTGAAAGTTGTATTACAACACAACAAAAAATGTCCTGATCAATTCATACTAATGTTATTATACCTCACTGAGGAAAACTGATTTGTCACAGCTCTTGAGAGTCAAATTGAAAGAAGTGCTAATATTATTCTTTAACCAGTTTAAATCAATTTCTCCATATTTGTAATCTGCATAATCGTAGGTCGTGCCATACATGTTATTTGATATATTCAGCAATTGTTCCACAGTTGGTCTTGTTTGCTCAAGGCATTCATCAGTTTTTATTTGAGCTCTGAATCCAATAAAACAAAATATCACCACGCTTGCATATATACTGACTCCAGCATCAATGAGACATATTAAAATAGCATCTCTCGTTGTGTCGTTTTTCAGTGAGTTGTAACTAGCAAATGCAATCAGTGACCCATAAGCCACACCCAAGGAATAAAATGTTTGTGATGCTGCCTGAAGCCACACCAAAGGATCTTTAAGTCTCGGAAACTGCGTGGAAGAAAGAGATTGTTTTAAACCGTAAGGACAAGATAAGGCAAAATAGATACTTGAATCAAAAGAAGAAAACATTTAGCATCACATGCATATTCAAATGAACAGAAGAAAAAGTATTCCAGGTATTAACAAGAGAAGAAATTATAAAAATGGCTTTTTTGGCAGTTGAACCAAGATTAAAATACAATGTACAACATATAGAACATGGATATTCCAATCATATGAAGAAGGGAAGTATGAAATAGGTATTTGAATTATTAGAAGAAAATAAAAATTAATATGGTTAAAATAGCGATCACTTGGCATCCCGGGATAAAGAAAACGTTATTAGCATATATGATATAGTATATCGCTGAGCTAAAACATAATACATGGGAAATCGCAGATAGGTTGTACCTTGATAGAGTAAAATCATAAACATTTGTTATGGAAAACATTTCTTCAGCTTCTTCTTTAACTTATCAGTTTAGTCATTGGTAATTGATAGAAGTAGTGTATATATCAGTAATGTATCAAACACCATCTGATTGCAATATAATCCATTTGACCTCTTAAACCTCTTCATTGCGGTTAGACCATTTCGGACAGAGTGACATACGTTTACAATACGCGATTAAAGAAATATCCATCCTTGATAGCATTTTTCTCACTTACACTTGGTACAAATAGCAAGGCAAGACCATCTTGAAATCCTTTCAGATGTACCCCCCGGAAAAATAATACCGCCAGTATGATCAGAGGTAGTACGGCAGTGACGTAAACGACCTAGAGAAAAAAATAGACAAATTGTGTACTAAACTATCCAAAAATTAATTACCATGGCTGCCTTGCCAGAAAGTAAGGTTTTGTTACCTTATTACAGAAAATTAACGCCCTAAAAATTAACGCAAATCCTGTAATTTTTTACGTTACTTTCATGTGAAGTTAATCTTATACACCTGAATTTCATGAGACGGGGGAGTTCAGCAATTATGTTATGTCATGTATGACGGAATCTCTTCTACATGATCCAACCAGGGATGTGACAATCATCAAGGTCGACCTCAAGTTGTCTACCTTGAAGAAATGCAAAAACCATTAAAAGGTCCTCAGCAGATATAAACTTAAATCCATAAAACTGACTGGTTTTCTTATCCTGTATATAAATCTTGAAATTGTCAGAAAAAGCGTTAATTTATACAGTTTGAAAATTCTTTCCTGAATTCGCGTTAATTTTTGCGCGTTAACTTGATTCGCGCTAATTTCATGGGATTTAATTTCCTATAATTAAGATATAATGTAAAAATATAACACCAAAATTCTGTTAATATCAAAAAGCTATAAATATTAAATTCGTAGTGTCATCATACTCACCATTATCTGCCAGTGAGTCAATAGCTTTGTAGTTAAATGGAGGACAAAGTGTGCTTTTTGAGAGCACACTTGTCCTCCATTTGAAATCATATTCAGTTATCAAAAAATTATGTTTTTACCTGAGTGTAAAAACATAATTTTTTGATAACTGAATATGATTTCATAAGTAGCTGTGTTTTCTCATCGACCAAAGTTCGTTTTGGACAGCATATGTACCCAAACATCCCATGGCTGTTAGCAAGCGCCGAAAACCAACGACAAGACCAGCCTGCATTACTATATTCTTAGATTGACGACTTCATAGGAGGATGTGTTTCCTCATCACTCAAAGTTCTTTTTGGACAGCATATGGTTATTTCCCAAACATCCCATGTCTGTTAGCAAGCACGGAAAATCAACGACAAGACCGGTCTGTATTGCAATATTTTTAGGTTAATTATTGCAAGGTTGCTTTATTTAAGTTGATAAGTCACTCAAGGTAGCCTCTGAACGTTTCTCTGAGTTTGACGTTAATGTCAGCTATTGAGCTAGTTGGTATCTTCAATAAAGGCTACGCTTCACAAAGTTGCCAAGAGAAACAAAACAGTCCATAATTGGAGCTGATCATCATGTTTCAGCTGCAAAATATTGTCTCTGATAAAGAAGCAGAATTTTTAAGCTTAAATAGACATGTTATATTCAGCTTGCAATTCCTTAAAACAATCTTTATGGTACAAAACTTGAAAATCGCATTGGAGTCTGTCTACATTAAAACAACAAAACCAGTACCCTGTAGGCAAAAAGAGTTCGTTTTTTTCACTTGGACTCTTTCAATAATGTTTTGTTTCTTCATTTTCTCTTTCTTTGTTTGCTTTCTTGTCTAGGATTGGCTAGTTTTGCTACATGTTTCGTATAAATAGGTTGCCATATACATATACTTTCCTTTCTGACGTATCATACTCTGAAGAGTGTCAGATAAAAAAAGCTTTTAAGTATGTTTTTAGCGCAATGTCGAAGCGAATTCCCTGAAACCAAGCACAATTTAACAAGCTTTACCATTTTTTACCTACTATATTTGAAATTAAGATCATAATACCAGTATGGTGCATACCTTTCCGGTTGATTTAATACCCCTAATCATGCACAACCAACACAGTATCCAAACTACAAGCAAGCTCAAGCAGACTGTCCAGTTGACTCCTCCACCTTCTTCAATGCTTCCTGATGCATCTAACGTTGATCGATACCAAAAGTAAGTGGTTGGACTACTTTTAGCACATTCGGCTACCTCAACAAACATTGTTTTGTTGCCTGAAAGGGAAATTAACGGTAACATTGTATAAAGCACTTTCTTCGTGTTAAAATCAATATCTAATAAAATTGTTGTTCCAATATAGAATTTAACTGGAACGTTATTCTCCACAATCGTGCGATACCGAAATTATTCGACTAAGGTTAACAAAATTATCCTCCTATTAGCTGCTGCACTTATTAGAGTTTTCAATAAAAGATAAAATTTCGTCATCTTGAAAGAACAGCAAATAAAGAGCAAGCTTAAGACCTGAGAATAGCAGAAATTAGGTGGCATTTAGGCATTAAGAATATAACCACAAGGACGGTAAGTGTAAGCATTTCCAGATATAGAATTTAGAAACAAGAAGACTAACACAAGCATATGTAAAGCCCGAAGTTGCTGGTTTATAACTCCTTAGAAATGTCTATGCATATTTATAAAAATTACTGGCCTGTATCTTAAACTTCATTGCACCCACTCGTCACTTTATCTACGTTCACTGTCTGAATTATTTTTACATTATTTGCCGTGTCGTTTTTTCGTTACGTCCTCTAACTTCCTTAGTCTCCTTTTCTGGCTCAGACTTACAAAGTTGTTGGAACTAAGTTATGTAATTACACTCAGGAAAATTGCCAACTGATCTTCCGAAAAAAGCTGTAAAAGAGAGATAAAGCCCGCTCAAGGCAAGAATTAAGAATTAAATCTTTTGCCTACTTCACGTTTTGTAGATAACAACAATTTGTTGTTATCTTGTTTCTTGGTCAGACTTTGCCTGATGCAGTCAACAAATTTTTAACTTTGAAATAAGACAAAAAATTTTCCAATGATGGCGTTTTTCTCGGACGTTGACGGTCAATTTAACAGCATACGTCCCAATGTATATATGCTCCGGCACAGTGGACATACGTGCCACAACATATGTGTACTGAGTAAATCTAATGTTCTAGAGTTCTTTATCTGTGTTAGCGAAAACGTTGTCTGAAACACTGGAAAAGATTTCTAAAGAAACGAAGAAACTCTATCTTTGTTCGTTGTTAGAAATAACTGTTAAATTATTTGTCTAGGTAATAATGTGTTCAAACATCGGGAGCATTAATGTAAGTTCAAACATCGGTATACTTTATCTGTTCTTGTAGAGTTGTCAATATTAATGAAATCACCTGTTGAGTATCGATGATTCATTTTGTTTAGTATGAGATTCTTTAAAACATTTGCTCCGTTCGGTTCCTTGTTACATTTCAGTTTCCTGTGAAACCAGCGCGAAAAACATGTGCGCGACATTTGATCACCACGGAGCTTTTTTCCGGTGTGGCTAAATACAGAATCTTTCCACAATAACAAAATTTAAAAGATTGGATGCCGCGTAATCTCACCTAATCTATCCAGTTTAACGCATACATTCTACCTTAAGTATTCTATCGTTGCTGAATGATGAAGATTCGCAACCATAAGAGCTATGAGATGATAACAGTTGCTTGCTTACCTTTTTGAATGAGTTCTTTGGGACATGCAGACCATGGCAAAGGATTTTTAAACGAGTTGACAAAGTAAATCAGGCACCAGGATAGGATAACATTGTAGTATAAACAGACCAGAAAGCAAACTACGGCTGAAGCAATGCCAACACCATCAAGATATGGTGAAACTAGATGCCAGACTCCTGCTGATCCTTTGCGCAGTCGCTGTCCTATGCACAGTTCCATATAATATAATGGGATCCCCTCAACAACCAGCATAAGAAAATAAGGAATCAAGAATGAAGCTGTGAACATAAGAAAAAGGAAAGGGGTTAAGGCTGTGGTAGGATTAAGGATGGAGATAACATAGTTATAATTAGCTCCTGTACAGATAAAACTAGGATGCACTACATCCCTATCGCTCCGCATATAACAAGAGATTATTTTAAATGTTAAGACAAAATTATTTCAGATAGGAATGTTTTGGTGCAAAATTGTTGTATGAATGTTAAACTTAGGTTTAAAGCCGGATTCAAGGTAAATGACAGCTGCCCGATCAAAAGACCTCATTAGTAACGAAAGTTTGACCTGACATCCACGCAATTGTCTTCATCACGTTAGAAATTGGAATCTAGTTGTCACTTTTGTGCGTAACTACCCCTTTTATTTAACTCTAAACCATTCTATCCTTTCAGAAATTTTGTCTTAGGGATACTACGTCCTTCTCTGTCAGGTCTTTCGGGGCATTTTTCAAAATTGCAAAATTATTATCAATTACCTGTGATCATTTTCCAGCGTTCATGAAGACTAGTAGTGGTATCCTCCTCCCATTTTTTAATTATTCAATCTTTCACAATTGCTTAATTACTAATCTCTGCTTCTGCCACCATAAGAAAACGGATAGCAGAAACAGGTTAACTGTTTATACGGCTCAGAATTATTGCAAACTGTTGACAATTATGAGGAGTGTAGGAAATAATGTCTCTTGTATAGTTACAAATGATTATTTGAAATAAAGACAAGATCTTGGACCGAAATTTGCATATATTCGCTACAGAGAACTATCCATCAAATTTCTTTACCAACCATGTAAATTGCAACTGAACTGTAATGAATAATGGGAATACAACTGTTCTTATTTTCAGTTTCAGTCTGTCGTTACAGGAAAACAACTGGTGATAACACTGGCTTGCGAAGTTTTAAAAGTCAAGCATGTGATAACTAATTCTAGGGTAGTTTGCTATGCAAAATCATACTCATTTTGTCCAATCAGGTCCAGTTTTTGAGACATGAAGTTGTAAAAGAATTGTCATTAATTGCCATTTAGTGCTATCTATTACTTTTAATTTGGAGAAATTGCTTGAAAAGCAAGTATTTTATCTAACAAACTTCAGATAATACATTGACAGGGCCCTTTTAGAGACTTTCTCCTGTGCTGAGTAACCACCATACCTCCTTTCAAACACCAGCAGCAGTAGTCCACAAGAATGTTTATACCCCACTGGCCTTGGTAGCGTTCTTCCATGACACGAATGTTCTAGTGGAAATGCTCTCTCTGTTCTTCACTTAAGTCTCCACAGTTTTGAGGGAAATAGTCTAAGTGAGACCGTAGGAAATGCATTTTTGACTGACATACGAGCCCCTAATCTTTGAAAGTTCTTCAGGAACTCATCGACTTGCTTCTCATATTATGACTCCGGTTGTTTGCAAGAAAGTTTGTAATTACTGACTTAATAGACCGCAAAGGACACAGCTCAGCTGCACACAGTGCATCATCAAACGCTGAGTCCTTCATGAATTCCCGTATCTGAGAATCATAAGAAATGCCAGCTTTAAGCTTTTCCAAGCTTATAAGAGGAAACTTCTGCTGAAGGAAAGTATACCATCTGCCTTCCCCGTCCATGACCTTTACAATTTCTTGATAAGTCCCAGTTTCATACGTAAGGGTGGAAGTAATACCTTCTTTGGGTCAGCAGAGGGTAAGACTGAACATTGTGTGAACCAGGTTCCAACCCTTGTCTTGGCGGCCATTCTTGTCTGATATAATGTTGATCATCAGCCAAACTGTCCAACAATCACAGAAAGCATGGATGCTTTGTGTACCCACCCTGTAGTCCTAAAACCAATCCAACAGCTTTAATATCACCACAGATCAACCAACCATGGCCATTGTAGATCAGAACAGACATCAACTGATCCATGTTGTTATGGGTCTCTTTCGTTTGCACTGAATGACCAATTGGAATCGAAGAGCATTTATTGCCATTACGAAGAAGAAGTGCCTTGAGACTTGTGCTGGATGAGTCGCTGAAAAGTCCTTATTCCATAGCAACATAGTCCAGTTCCGTTGATTTCATCAAATCAGCAATGTTGTTGCAGTAAACTAATGATGAGTCTCTCTGCGTTGTGAAGAACTGTTTAAATCCTCTTTCATACTCTCGATAACAGTATTATGTTGCTCCAGGTGCCAGAACATTGCTCTCATGAAGAGGAGAACCCAGAAGCTGTGCTGATTCCTTTGAGACGTTTAGGTCTCGTGTCAGGTCATTGAGATCTGCTTGTGTTAGAGGCAAGTGCCGGCCATTCTCTTCTGGCATGTATTCTTCACCCTCTGTTTTGTCAGATATGTTAGCATATTTGGATTGAGAGAGAAATTCCATTGCAACATCTGGCTCGGGAACAGTTAGGTCTGGACCATGAGGGACTGGCCTTATGGCAGACGGAACATCAGGATGCTGAACACAATGCTTGTTCTTGCGATTGATTCCTTGAAAATTAGTCATGCAGAAATAGCAGTCTGTCACATGATCTTTACCCTCTCTCCACACCATAGAAACAACGAATGGCACACTGTTCCTTTTTTTATTTCTCCAATCACGCAAGTTCTCAACACATGTTTTGAAGCTAGCATTGGCTGCAAATGGCTTGTCCTGGTCTCCAAGCTTAACTCCAGAGTAAGCATGGTATGCCTTCCTTACAAAATCACTTATTTTTGCAAGGTGGCCAAGAAGAATCACATTACCACGTATATAACAGAATCTGTCAGGATGATTTGCACATTTGCGATCTATTCTCTCTCGATGTAAAATACAAAATAGATACGCTAGATCTGTTCCTTGTGATTTCATGTCACATTGACTGGAGTTCATCTCTGCTAAACAATAAATGACCATCCAGGTGTAAAAGTTTCAGTTTCCTAAAGTTAAAGACAGATGTAGTTTTGGTTTCAATTTGAGGCTGCTCCAGTTTCATTTTCAACATAAAAAAAGATTGGGCCGGCTACAGCCCTGTTCTTTTTGAACTGAGTACTATTCAAGGGTCAAAACGTGCACTTATCATATTCCAAAAACTTCACTTGGCCAAAGAAAATTGACGGTATTTTTGGATTGAGCGCACCAAAAATACACAAGTCAATTGAAAAACCTTTGATCTTCGAAAGTTTTTAAACCCAGTTTATTATAATAAACGCTGAACATTGCCCTTTCTGCAGTAAGGTTTTGTATTCGTATCTTCATTTGCTTTGTCAATCTAATATCTTGTGCAAGTAAAAAGAAACCGCAAATATAGGTTCCTTTAATGTTTTGATTGCCACTCATTTATCTCTTATAAATTTTCCTAAACACAAAACATGTTGGCAGTCCATAGTCCAATTTGACCTCAAATAAATGTATAAGAATAAGTATAACAGAGAATCTATCAATTTGAGGTATTTGTACAAGGCAAATCGTACACAAGTTATTTAAAGAGAAGAGTGAATCACTCTCTTAAAGTAGACACGGGTTCTGTTATTTTCTAAAGAATTCGATCACATTTTAATCCACTATCTAGTAGAAAAAAAGTCACTAGAAGTGCCGTGTAATTGTCATGTGCAAGATTTCGGTATTTTTATGGTACGGGTTGAAATCGATAAACCACCTTATAACCACTAACTGTGTTTTGATCCTAATAATCGTGTCTGGGGTCACACTTTCATAGAGTTTTGAACCGCATGGTCGATATGGCTTCATTTTATTGTTTTCTCGCTTTGAGTTTTGTTTTAAATCTACAGCTGTGAAAAACACATTCACCAAGGTGACTGAGATGTTTCAACTAGACTCAAAGGAAACTCGATGAATACTTAAGTAAAACATGAATATATTTTGCTCAAGACATAAGGAGTTTAGTGGCATCAAAATCGAGCACTTGGAGGTAGTATCGGAGGTAAAATCTATTTGGAAACGCTAAAAGATCTTGAAATGGAGCTTTACCGTACTAACATATGACAGAAATACTGATTTATAGAAACATTTCATCCTCATACTCCGCTTTATACAGCTAAAACATGTTCTGTTACTATATTGGCATCGATGAATGCAATTAGCAGGTGCAAGGCAGGTTGAAAGCCCAAATTTCACAGCCTTTTTATCAGAGACGGGGGTAGCAAGCATTTCGACTGATGTAACATATGCTTAAATCCTGCAGCCAATTTCCGAAAAGATAAAAATCACCTTATTAGCTATCATAGTCATATCTTTGTGAATAGTAGTTGTGTTTCTAGGATACAAGCCTAAGGTCCTGTAGGTCGAAAAATCATGAATGAATCATGGCCGATAATTTTTTATTTTATGGAAAAGACGTTCACATTTTATCTCACTGCAAAATCATCTGTGTGAGAACGTTGCTAGAACAAGGCAAGCAAGACACAATGTTCATATGAGCAATTAACATTGAAGATCAATTTTGTTTATTTTGATCCAAGACATGCTTTCCTGAATATACGTTTCTGACGGTAGCAAATTTTTTCTTGACGTTTTTCGCCAGCGTATACCATCTGAGTTTGATTCAGTTCCTATGCTACTCATAAAAGCAAAAGTACTGTCACTTCAAAATGAAAAATCTTATCTACAAAATATTACCTCCACCGTTCTTTTGACATAAATAGGGAAACCTCCACACATTTCCAAGACCAATTGTGTATCCAATCAGCGTCAGTAGAAAATCGGCTCTTCCTTGCCATCGTGGTCTACTGGAGTGCACATGATTCTCATCTGCATTTCCAGGATCATAGACATAATCATGGTTACTTTGAATCCCAGAGCCTTCTCCATCTGAAGATAAATTGCATTCTGTAGTATTCGTTCCTGCTGATGTACTAGTCGATGTATTAGGAAGATCATTGCCATGGATCTCTGAATGCACTGCCCTGTAACCATACTCCGAATTCCCTTGCAGTGGTTCTGTAAGCTCAAATGAGTGGCTAGGGGATAATAACACAAAAGATAGTAGAAACAGAAGATCAATAGGGACGACAACTTGAGTCAAAACAAATATAAAGTATGTTTATAAAGATGTCTCGCTTATAATTATCATTATAATTGACTTGAAAGATAATAGTTGCTGCCATTTCATGTCCTCTTCAAGTCATAGCAGTACAGAAAATATTTCGGCAAAGGTGAAGCCACGACAGTTTTGATTTGAATATTTGTATGTACAAAAAGCGTGCGAAATTCAAAATTATTCCCACAAAGTACGAACGATCAACATCATGATGGCAGACTTTGTTCAACTGTAGTTGATATTGCTTTAGATAGTTGTTTGAATCTAATAGTCTTACTTGTATTACGACAACTTCATCAGGAAGACTCTGTCATTTTGATCACTTAGTCATAGTCAGCCATGTCGGTTACAGTATCTGGATTAGTTTTTCAATCTGATAAATGATACACTAGCTGAGAATGTTTTACATCAGTTTCCCCCGCAGAAGCCACACACTTTTTAGCTGTGTGGATACTGGAAGGCGTTTTGTTGATTCATTTTCCTGTGCCACCTTCTTGTCTCTATAAAAGCTATAAAAAATCTTATTCTTGAGATAAGCATAAATACACAGGACAGGACAGCATATTTTTATATTCAGTTTTTTCGAAGCTTTTGATGCTTCCTGTATGATCATCAGCAATAAAGTATAAAGTAAACAAGTATCTTTATAGACGGATTTATAAAATCAGCATTTATAAATGATAACGTAAAAATTCGTCGTGAAATTCAGACATGAAATTTTCTCGTACGAAAAGGAGGTAAGTCAATAGAAAAGAATCACTGAAAAGATAGAGTGTAAAAATACAAAAGGGGTAAAATAATCTTGTCCCTTGTATATATCGACATTCAGGGATGTTTATTTATAAAGGGCATGATGTGATGACTGCGTATATTTTCAGCCATTTTCAAAACAAGAAAGAAAAAAAGAAAGAAAAGGGCTTCTCTAAGTTAGGGATTGATGAGTAGTTAAACGTGAATAATGATAACGCTACAGAACAAAAATCTATCTTTACTTTCGAATACTACAAATTCTAATGTTCAGTTCTTTTCTTGTTTTAAAAGCAATGTGTTTCCAATCTTTTCTATTTATTAGACTCTTGATTTTGTTTAGATATAACTTTTCTCAAGCTATATATGTCGTCCTTAACGCTTCAAAAGCAAAACGTGCCAATATCATTGCTCAACATATTGAAAATCATATGTTTAGAGCAAGTGGCCATTTCAGACAAAGTGTCTAGTCATTTAGTAGATGCTGATTATTTTTCGCTTCATAAATAAACCGTATTTTCAAGTGCTTTCGATATATTTTGAAATAGACATACCTCAAAATTGAATTCATGGAGATAAAATGGGTAGAAAATTAAAGCCAAAAATTAGTAGATTAAGTCTGTTTAATGCTAATTGCCATTTATTTAATTGAAGATTCTTTCTTTGAACAAAATCAAAATTAGAAATAGCACTTAACTTAATCAATCTAAGCACTGCTTATTTCAAAATAACATCCTCGCATTTTCCTAGATCTCAAAAATTGTATCCTCTCGTTGTGTTTTTTCAAGAGAAATTCGTGAAATTATTCTTTTTTACGTGTTTTAATATATGAAGCGAAGATTTTGCAGTTAGCAAGAACAAATATCCCGAACCTCTTATGTGTATCCCAAACCAAGTTCCGGAGAATGTTTTCAAGTCTAGCTTTACCTAACAATTCCTTAGGATAATTACGCGTTGGAGTTATTAATCATTGACTGAAGTGAGTCGCAGTCAATTACTCTGAGATAGATTACGAAATCATGCTGAATTTTAAATGGATCAACGACGAGCATGTTTGCAATGGCATGGAGACGGTATGGAGTGGATACTGCAGCTGCCGTTACTTATACAAATCAAAATTAGACGATATTTAGTCTGCTATAAAATTTGCATTATCCCTTAATTTCAATTAGGTATGTAATTAACCTAACTATACTTTTACGTATCCAGTAATGAACTTAATGTTGTTTGAGGTGATAAAACTAAATGGGATTGTTCGTGAGTCTTACAAAAGATTTTGCCTTTTAATTATACGTTGGTTAATAGTTTCATTTATCAGCTATCTTAGCATAACCTATCAATTGTAAATAGAATATTTAAAAAGTAAAGTTGAAACCTGTTCAAAGATATTTAAGTCGGTGATTAATCAAAATTACTTTATTACAATTATAGCATGCTGATTATTTCCTTTACAACTCTTACGAACCATAAATGCCTGACATTGGAGTATTTTCATAAGCCAGCAGCTACCTTAATTAACACCTGCACTACTAAAGGCAGCAGAAATGTGGTTAAGTTTTTAGGTTTTCACAAATTTTAGTATATTTTCAGATATGAGCTTGCTTTGACAACTAAATATATCATCGGCAGCACCACGGATATTTGAAGAAATACATGATAGCTGCGAAAGATTACTCATGCTTTGTCAACAGAATTTAGCAATTCACTTCAACGATTGATATCAATCCATCTCAAGATATTCCTAATGAAATCCAATTCTCTGTGGTTTTCGCTTTGGATTTACTTCACCTGTTTAATGTAACAGCTAGAGACTACAACTTTGCTCAAAACGTTGTATTCAAAACATTTTAATGAATATGTAATGCTTTTGTCAGTTTGATTGCACAGAGAAGGTATATATCGATAATTGCAATGCTTTACTTTTTTTCCACCATTATCATTAATAATGGCGTACTAAGTGGGAGATGTTGATGCTGTCTCAACATTAGTCATTTTCTTCATAAACATGCTGTCATCTTGAGAGAAATTTAAGCTTCATATCGATATGGAATGTAGTTCACCGGCAGCAATAGATTTAGCAAGAGTAAGATCTCCTAGAATTCGTCTTCATCGTTCACTTTTGTCCCTTATCCTGTTCTGCTCCAGCAAGAGTCTTAAAATAATTAAACTTATATAGTTTTCCTTTTCTTGTCAGACACTAGTTTGCACTCTTTGTCCGTCTGTTATCATTAATCTTGCTTTACGACTCTTCCATGTACCAAGTTTTTTAATGGTAATTAAGAGGTTAGTTGGCTTCCACTTTACTTATACTTCGGTTCACGTAGCTCTTCTCAAATTTGTCCAAGCAAGAGTCTTTGCCTCAGTCTTTTGGAGTTAATAAACATCTGTTTTCATTACCTGATTATATCCTTTCATTTTCTTAACAGAAGTACTTTACTCCTCATTATAATACTCAGCTCCTCGAAGTCGATTTAACACTTACTGATCATAAACATGGGTAATAAGTTTGGGATCCACAAATAACACGATCATGATTATTACTTTTCAGACTGGTCTTCCAATCAAACTAAGCTTCTTAGTGACGCAGTCCGTAAGAGTCCGCTAAACGTTATTTATGAAGTGTGCAAAGTCAATATTCGCTTAAGCTTCTTATAGGCTGAATTCTGCGATTAGTAAAAAATATTCCTTTACAAGAAAATAAATCAAGAGTTAGTTCTAAAGAAAATGGACTTGAAACGTCCAGTGTTGAGTGTCAATCACTGTCTTTAGTAAAAAGGCATTCAAGTAACGATATATTAATTGAGAGTAGTTACTATACCTTTTAACTGATGTCATCATCCCTCTTCAGCAAGAGTTATTTACCACTTTTTGACTCATTATGTTCCCTGAAAACAACAAACATTGAAATTAATTAGTGACTTCTTATCAATTATTAAACAGATACTCGTTTTCATCATCCTCTTCATCATCATCTTCACCATCGTCTTCATCATCAGCTTCATCATCAGCTTCATCGTCATCATTTAAGCTAGTCATGCTACTGTTGCATAGCATCTGCTTCTGTCTGTATACACTTCTATTCTGTGCTCCTTGCAACTAAGTGCTGCCTACAGCATGCTTAATGTCATCTCGCCATCAATCCTGGGCATTCTTCTGGCTTGCTTTCCTTCTCCTGGTGTCCACCATTCATAATAGCAATAATAAGTTTTAACTTCATTGCGACTAAAGTTTACATTTGAAGATGAATGTCTTAATAGTTAATAAAAAACTACTCGGTTTGGCCTTTTACGTCGTTACTAAAAATTACAAAATGTGTGTGACAACAAAGTGTTACGTCTAAAGACATACAACAGAGTGTGCAATAAATCAGGTACTGGAAATTGTGTTATGAAATTATGAAAAATCGCCACGGATGCAATGTTTCAATCCTGTCTCCGTGATGGATGAATAAATGCACAGT
Source organism: Chironex yamaguchii (assembly GCA_024741275.1). Classification (NCBI taxonomy): domain Eukaryota; kingdom Metazoa; phylum Cnidaria; class Cubozoa; order Chirodropida; family Chirodropidae; genus Chironex; species Chironex yamaguchii. The sequence continues at coordinate 7,200 of JANTCA010026528.1, read as the reverse complement.
TTTATGCTATTGATGATGTACTCTAATTCTTATTAAAGCTAAACTTGTCGCTTAAGTGAACTCGGTGCAGACGAAAACAAAGATGTCATGCTATCGTTACTTACCCTCTGTTACAAGTAACACAAAAACCGTTCCTATCTTGGTCTTATCGAGAAACCTGGAAAATAGCTATCAAACGTGTATTCTGCTTTCCAAATGCAAATCCAAAGAAGACATAGCTTTATCAAAATTTAGTATAACATATCTTGAAATATAATTTTAATGGTTGATACTAAACCGTGCCTAAGCATACTCAACATAGACTGCAGTGTGTTTTCAACTACGAGTTACAACTAATATGAAATTCAACAAGCTTAAAGTGAAAGCAACGTTTTGTGAACATGAAGAGAACACAAAGATTCTTCACAATAATTCAAAGGACACTGCATTACAAAAACGTTAACAGCAAACTTACGTGTACAAAGTCAGGATCAACTCGGTAAGGTTTTTCGTGTACAGCAACAAGTATGTCAAGCCTGATGATAAACGGGCTATTCAGTGTCATTCAGAAGTCGTATTTAACAACCATGAATGCATTGAACTCATTCTTACGCTGTTGATGATTCACTACCAAGTACTTCAATAGGATCACTTACGTTTTATAAAAAACGGTACTGTGTAATAAATACCTAGGTCTTAGGGCTTGTATTACACTACCAGTAGTGACGAAAGAAAGCATTAACATGCACAAAATTGTATGTGCTTTGAAGAAGAAAACGCCATTTAGCTTGCATTACATGTTATACCCAATCGCAAGAACAGCAAATTGAGTATACATTATCCCTTGTTTTGGAGTAGATTGGAGTAGTGTTAGCTACCGTCTCATTTAGTTTTAATCTCGAGCACGCAACCCTGTTGTCCTGTGTAGTAAGGTGACTCTATTTACAGTACCGAAATCATTTTCTCACAGAACATTAAATATTAAGTATTCTACACATTATCGTCTATTATTCCTGAGTTTTTCGGATATGTGTGGTACTTCAATTTTGTCTGAAATGGTCTAATTGCACAGCACGAGTATGTGTTGTGTTTTATGAAAATTGGAAGTACTTTGTAATTTCAAAATTTCTGTAAGAAAGGTAAGATTATATTTAATAGAGTAGCGTACAGTGAAGATGTTTAAATCGTGTTACGAAATTTCTTCGCAAAGCCGTTAATTTCACCTGCTCACTCCTTTCCCAATGGGCATATTGGAATCTTCTGCCGTGTTTTAGAAATAGTATTGTAAACGATTTAAAAAATAGCAAAAACAATACTCACCCTTAGAATGTAAATCAAAATGTTTAAAAAGACAACTTCCTGTTGTGTGTAGCTTTTACCTGCAACTAGTCATAATCTATTACTTGAGCTCTTAATAAATTTATTCACATTTGTTGTAGAGAGACATTCAAATTTTAAGAATTTAATGTTTTTTAATCTCTCTGATTGATATTTTCATGGTCAATTTGACTCTATCCTTTCTAATTTGCCTATCTTTAACTCTGTCTATCTATAAATAGAAATTTAAGAACTTAAAAAAAACTGAGCACATTATGCTCTAGGTACTCACAACGAAACGGAAAGGTCTTTTCGATAAAACATTCTCAACCGTAATTTTCCTTACTGGCGTCAAAATCCTAGTTCCAAAGAGAGACAAAAAAAATGAAAAAAGCCCGGTGATACCTGTATCTCTATATTATTTTAAGAGTTAAAAAAATTACGAGAAGGAAGTGAGATCTTAACTTGACAGAAAAGCGGGCCATAAAAAGAGGGAATGCAGCTCATTACATCGGCTAATTGAAATTACTCAAAGGTTCAAAGAAAATATTGGCATCAACGTTTTACTTTAGCTAAATTTTACCTCAATTTCATATTTTGGCCAATCAAGTCTCACTGTTTTACAATGATAGTAGTTAGACTATTTAGTAGAAGAGAAACAGAGTGATAAGGAGGCTTAAAGTAAATGCTGTTTCTAATAAATTAATATAGCAGGTCTGAATTATTTCAATGTGTGAAATAATTCAGACATGCTGTATTAATTTATTATGTTGCAAGCAAAATTGACCTTTGAGATGTAAGAATACATTTGATATGATGCGAGCAAGAAATAACACTGTGTAAGGATAACCGTGCATGGGAGCTGGGTCAAGCGCACTTAAGTAAGGACCGTTGCTTTTAAAGAACACAGAGCTTCTTTAGCTTTTGCAACAGTTTCTAAAAACTAGCAAACTCTTCCTCTTTCACTGTGATTTCTTCAGGGTTGGACTTAGGTAAGATATTAAAAATATTAGATAATTTGCCTTCAAGGTGCCGACAAATTATCAAAGCCACCCTTTGTATCGTAGCAGAAAAAAGTCTCGTGTGTTTAAGCATGTCAATCACATGAAAATGCAGTTAACTTGCCTACCATACATTGCGTTTATTCCAAGAGTTTCAAAAATGTCTTAAAATATTAGATTGCTCTTTTATAAATAAAACGTTTTTATCGTTCTATCATTATTTGTTACTCTGCAGCTCCATAGTGTGACATTAACTACCAATGTGGATATCAGTTTGGAATTGAAGAAACCATTAATGCCCTTTAGATGTCCATATGTACCACACCCAGGTAGTGTAATGCTTGTTCTACTGAGGAATATAACATGACATTTCGGTCAAAGAACATCAGCAGATCTTAAAACGTACTACTAAAGACTGAAACACATGCGTTGCAGCTTTGAGAAAATTATCTGCTCATCCATATATAACGAACTCTCGACATAACGAACCCTAATGTGGAACACATTTTAATTCTGAGGTTTCTTCATATCGAGTCTATTCTTTTATTAATTCAACAGTAAAGAGAGCAGAATGGCATTTCTTTAAAGCGAGAGTTCGTAATATCGCGGGTTCGTAATATCGCGGGTTCGTAATATCGCGGGTTCGTAATATCGCGGGTTCGTAATATCGCGGGTTCGTAATAGGGAGAAACTACCGTAGTAAAATTCTCTTGTTGGGTTTATCACGATAAATGGCAGAGAAAATTTTCATTTGGTTCATGAGTAAGGTGCATGTTTTGTGTAAAGTCATAATTATGTTTTCACTTTGAAGAGACTGAACTGTAAGAGTTTACATTGAAAATCATTTGCACGAGGTTATTGTGCATAATATTAAAGATGTCAGTCTTTTGGCGTGTCCGCGTAATAGGGGTTCTATTATAAATCAAAATTACTTAGAAATTGAACTAAAGCCTTTAAGCTTCTGATCAAACTATTATGGGTAAAATGTTGAAATCTTTGACATTGGTTTAACGTAGACACCTGGATTTGACATCGTAAAATGGAAAACAAAGAATGCGCAAATTAAAGTCGCTTCACTTGGCTTAAGTGTTTTACATTTTGTATATAAATGGATGTGTCCAAAGATACAATTGCACCAGGTCGCTATGTTTCGGCTCCTGTGGCAGGAAAGAAAAAGGGAAACAAACGATTCTGTTATACTTGCACCATGCAAGAAGTATCAATCATTTATATCAACAGGTTGATGAATTATACTTCCTTTGACCTGTTTTATATGACAGTATCAGGGACGAGCCATAAATTCTTTATCTGTAGGTCAGATATGTATCACGTCAGCAGCAAAAACCATATTTTTTCAAGGAAATTTCAGATGATAGAGCCTACAAATTGACAACTTACAGGCATGGTCAAGCCCAAAGATGATCATCGCTAATAATAATCATAATCGTCACAGTTTTTAGAAGGCTAGTAGTAAAGAACCCAATTTGTCCAGGAAATTACTTTGGATTATGCCAATTTTCTCCCTGGAAATTCTCTTATTTTTTGTTAGGAAGCACCCTTTAAGTTACGAGGAGACCTTCATAGTGATAACAAGTCAACAAAACCTTTTTTAAAGTTACAAATTCGGAATATCAAGGACTATCTTTTGGAAAAATTCAGGGGACTAATCCCCCCATTTGCTCCATGGCTCCGCCACTGACGATAGAAGCAATCGACACTCGTTTTCAACACTGTGTATTAAAAATTGTTGATGTGAGTTTACTTTGCTATTTTGCAGATCCTGCTTTTAGATAATGATGTACTTTGAAACAGTTTTACTTTTACTTTCGTGCAATAAGCAGTTTTGGTAAGAACGGATGAAACAGTAGTTTCTTGTTACGTTAAGCTTTATCGCTAGTACTAACCAGTGGTATCGTTTGCCGGTGCATGTCACGAGCCTACACCAGGACACGAATCACAACATTGTCAGTGTCGTATGACAAAAGAGACAAAATGTGTGGTCCGCAGAAAGCATGCAATAATGGCTTTGATTTGATCATGAAGTGGAGAAATAACCCGTTGATAATCCTTTTTTGACTAGAATCAAGCTCGACACTACTAATGCATTAATACAACCCGGTTTCACACGTTAAATATGAGTTTTCTTTGGTAAATAATGTGTGTAATGAAATAAAATATATTGAATCTATTGTGGTTTAGCTATTAACTCGGTTTCTACGTCATTTTAGGCCTTTACAGGATTACTTGAGTGATAATTACTCTCATTGACCTTGACGTAGATCTGTAGCAACAGTCTAAGGAAACATTTGCTCTTGTTTCATGGTAAGCCTTATCTCTGATAACTCCTAATTATTTATTATTAACTTCATCGCCTGAGGATTTTATGTTTTAAACAAAATTACCTTAAACAAATCGGTGATCCAAAAATGGGTTTTTATAACAAATGTTTCAAGTAAAATAGAATTAATCTCTTTGAGTAACGCTCAAAATCCAACAGACGTTTCCTTCACTCATTAGCGAGTACGTTAAAACTTAGAATGGTTAAGTAAAATCAGTCGAAACATAACAAGTTTTGTACTTGGTCAATAACTCATTTTTTTCCATCGTCTTAATCTATATCAACTAATCACAAAGCGTCGGAAGCTTTCTTTAGCAGGTCCATCTATAAATGTGAACCCCGAGTTTAAGCTTGGGTTCCTTGTGCATATTAGATGTAACTCAAGCCTGCTTACCTCGTAGTACCTCTTGGTATAAATTGCTACCTACCATTATTCAGATTCACCAAGTTGAATCAAGTTGGTTCAAAATGTTCACCTAGACTTGCCTTAACATGTTTATGTCGTAACTGTGAAAAAGCCTTTGATCGTCACCTAGACTCATCTCAACAACATGTTTTATCATACCGATGTAAAGATTTACACAGTGTTTGTCATCGCTTCCTTCATTCGCCGCAAGAGAACATTTTATCCGTGCTAAACAGCAATAATTTGTTAAGTCCTTTAATGCATACGTGCCTGCATTACTTATTTTTTCTTTTTTACTCCTAGCTCATCCTTTCCATGACTTTAAATCAAGGGGATGCTTTCTCAAGACACTGCTATGTCAAAATTTTAACATCACGAGTTGTGCCACCTTTGACCATCTGACCACCTTTATAAATAAGCTAGAAATTTCTGTTGGTATCTTAATCAATTTTAGACAAATACTACAAGAATAGTAGAAAATCCCCTAGTAGGAATTGCTTGGATGATTTCTCCTTTACTATTTTAAAAGGTGTGGAGTTATGCTAATTGAATAAGCTTGTTGTCATAACCGTAATTTACACAACCATTTGAAACTAAGGTAAGTTGTTTTATGCTCCCTGCTTTGCCAGAGATCTGAGTAGAGAAATGGATTGAAATACAAATCAACATGTCAAGATTAAACAGTTGTCTTCCGTGGTACAGACGATATTGAATCGATCAAAGTTTGATAGAAATACTAAACTTGAAAACTATCCAAAGAAAATCAGTATAATGTCATGAAAATTAAAACTTTATAGAAAGCACTTGTCCATCCAAATAGAGGTCTTATTTCTAAATAAATTCATTTGTATGTAATTATTGTCATCTTCGTCTACGCAGATCCAATTAAAGGAAGTGTATTCAGTACAAACATTTCGAAAATATCGAGAAGATTGAACCTGTAAATTTTAACTTGGTAGTCGAACAACATATTTACGATACAAGATTAGATTGTTTGTTAGATCATTCTAACCTGCAACCATTTTTTCGAGATCTCTTAAGCTATAAGTTGAACTTTACGAGACAAATATAATTTTGAGGCCGGTTTAATTTGCTCGACTAAGTTACATCACTAGGTTTCAAGAACCTTAATAGGCACCATTACTTCACAGTTTCGACTGACACTTTACAGTAGTAAAGTTATAATTGTGATCACTTGAGCTTCGAACTTAGTTTTAACAACTTGTAAGATTGGTTCCTTGTCGAGATAAGTGTAAAATGTCGAAAGACTATTAGTTGTACTACGACTATTCAGTGTTACTGGGTTTTTTGCTTATTAGCAATCCCATGTATATTTGTCGTGGTTTCTGCCTACAAGGCACTTAGTTATCTTGTGTTTGGTTCAGGCAGAAGTAGACAGGACGGTCATGTGCAATGAACACAAGTAAAGTTTTGTTTGTGACTGACTGACTGACTTTCAAAGCGTATTTTTAGAGCACTACGAAGGTAATAAGGCATTGCACATAATGATCTTGAATCCATAGAAGCAAAGGTAATCGAGACTGTCCAACTATAACTACCTTAGCCATAATTTATTACGTTTTGATAAATGAACATCAAAAGACGCAAATCTTGATATAACAAGGAACGTTAAAAACACAGAAGCTAACATCTGACAATTACATTTACGACACAGAGTTGAAATGATGTCACTAAAAATTTAGGATTGTTTTTGCGTCTCTATTTTGTTTTCAATGCGATCATTTTCAGACAAAAAGTTTAAAATGCCTTTAGGTAGGAAAGTATTTAAAATATGGTATGTATCAAAACATAACGTGCAAATTACTTATGGTGATCTATTCTGATAAATTGTCATTGTTTACATGGCTACATAGTACCCTAAATAATGACCAACATCATGACGTAAATGCAGTTATGTAATTATATAAAAACATAATTTCAGTCAAAATCAACCAAACCATCTAGGAAGGTCAAGGCTGTTTGATATACTCATATACCCTTTCTAACTTTTTATTTTCAAAGTAAATGAAATGTACTTTTCTATAAAATTAGTTAACTTTTGGTTATAAATAAACTAAATGGGATATACTCATATACCCTTTCTAACTTTTTATTTTCAAAGTAAATGAAATGTACTTTTCTATAAAATTAGTTAACTT
>JANTCA010026506.1:0-22470 GCA_024741275.1 Chironex yamaguchii | reverse complement strand
AATGCAAATGGGTTTATTGAAAGACTTGTTGGCACTGTAAAGAGGATATTCACCAAGTGCAAAGAAACTGGTTCAGATCCCCATCTCGCCATGCTAATGTACAGAGCCACACCCCAATCCTCAAAGCTTCCTTCTCCAGCCCAACTCATCTCTGGTAGGCAATACAAGACACTTCTCATCTCTCTTCCGAAACTTGGTGATGAGGAGACCAGAGAAAAACTAACTGCAGTCAAAGACTCCTCTGCCCTGAAATGGAATCCTCATTCTCGCCCCCTCCCACCCCTTGCGGCTGGTCAAAATGTTCGTGTAAGAGATCCAACAACTCGTACTTGGAGTCCTGCAACAGTTGTTACTCCAACTCTCCAGCCTCGATCTTACATGGTCCAAACTCCTATGGGCCAAGTCCGCCGCAATAGACGAGACATTCGAGCTACCCATGAGCAGTTCGACCAATCTACCCCATCCAGACCCTTACCTCTAAAAATAAAACCACGTAGTACACCTAACACAACAATGCCACATGATAGCACAACCCACATCTTGCCGAGCACAACTGTGACCACACCAGTAACTCCCAATGCTGGACTTCGTCGCTCAAAAACAACACTTAAAGCGCCAGACCGCTTGAACTTATAGTTTATGTTTATTTACATTGCTTCAAAGAACTTCATGCATATCAGGACAGTATGACTTAGGACAATTACAGTAGCATAATTGCTGCGATAGTTTGTTGTCTGTTGTTTGTGTGTTGGGGTTTGGTGGTTTTTTTTATGTTTTAACGTGGAGCCTTCGTTTTGAAGAAAGGGGGATGTTGTATTCGCTGCCCTGTGTCAGCACTCGTCATAACTTGCTGTCGAGGTTATGTAGCCTCGATCCTGTACGTTTTTTCTCTTCTTGTCATATGGTTGTAAGATGTAGCATCACTACTAAAAGTTCCGTGTTTTCTTTGATGTTGCCAGTCACAAACGTTAGTAGAAACACAACAACCTTGACATTTCCGACCTTGTTTAAGTCAATCCTAAAAGAACAGACAATTATTGAACAATACAATAAAAAAACTATAGTCAGCAATTAAGGAATATGAGAAATATGACGAAACTCTATCACTGAAAAAATGTAGGCCCAAGTTAAACAAACATGTAACATAAATGATATTGCACTAACTGCTGAAGGTATTACCCTGATGCATAAGGAAACATGCCATTGTCAAACAATTCAGGCATGGAACATTTAATTCTAGATTTGCAGAATTTCAAAGTAAGGTATCAAGACAGCATAACAATACTTTGAATAACTATTATTGTGTAAACAACTCACCTCGGGAATGTTGCATGTTCAATCTCGGTTGACAAAGAGGGGACAGGTAAATTCAATGCCTCTTTTTGATATCCAAATTCGTTTGCTCCCGGCGTGGCTACATAAAAATCATAAAAGAGGGTAAAACATTCTTCGTCACCGGCTTTGATTTCATAATAACACTTCATGTTATCCTCGGCACAAGTACAGTCAATGCCATCTGTCAAATGAGATACAGAATCATGCTCACGTACCAAAGGGTAATGTCAAATGCAAATGTATACATCAAATAGACAGAAAAATGTGACGATGCAAAAAGTGCATCAGACGATAAAGTGATAGCAGTAAAAGTTAACGAAATACCTACCATGTCCTAAAGCATCGTGTAAGGCAAATCGCTGCTTTGTCTTAGAAGCTTTGTACTTTTCAGAGAAATACTCGATAAAAGCTCTAAATTCTGATCTTGTCTTCCCAGTAACAATAGTGTTTTCAGTGCATTCTTTATACCGACCAACAAGCAGCGGCATTCGTGTATCAACTCCCTGACGCAATGCCACAGCAGTATGCAAAAGCTGCGATCGCAAAACAAATTGATTCGTGTCCATTTATTGTTAACTGTAGAGATTTTATTTTTCTCTTTATCTGAGACAGTACTTGTGCCAAAAGTTTGTCGTTTCTAAAATAGTTGACTTAGTTGTGAAAATTGTTAAGGAAGTAATGATTGATGTTTAAATATTTCAGTACTTCAGTCTTTTAAGGAGTTGGGTCCTAAGACAGCATACTAATTTTTAAGTGTGATTTATGATAAATTAAATCAATATAGCTCATGTTTAGCTTAATTGTAAACACCGGGAAACAAATTTGCGTGATGTAAATAACAATGAAGTCCATTTTTGTAGAAATTTAGCCAGCTTCACGCTGGATGAGAGATCCATCTATCAAATTGACTTTCGTAAGAAAAACCTGCCAAGCAAGTAATATAAAGTACTTTTACATTGACAAACAAAATATTGAATTTGTTGCTCTTTAAAGTTTCCAGGAAAATAATTATATATATTGCTTGCTTTAATGAAAATTTTCTGCGAAAGTTAGAGATTGTATATGAAGCACTGTATCTTTATCAATTGCTAGAATATCTTAAAACTGCATTACAATCTCTTCTTGGAATTCTTCGCCCATTTGGTCCACCATTTTGTTCATTAAAGTTAAGGCCCGCTCGGATGGGTTAAGTATTAGAAGCACATAGCTTCTTGTTAGCCACATCCTTACCTGTCACCTTCGTACCTAGTGGCACATAAGACCCCAATGTTAGTCATGTACTGCAAATGTTTCAAGCAACATTATCACCGTGGTTACTAAATCACAAGACATATACCAGTTCTAGCTCAATTGAAAATGATGATATTCATTCGATAGCAGGAGACGCAGTTGAAATTTTTCCCTATGATATCGACGTCTTTATCTATTCATGTCTTTTCTGTCATCCTTTCATCGGTCACATTCCTACACAAAAGATGTGATACACTCCCTTCAAAAATCTAATGACGATTTCTTTCTGCGTCACCAAACAGAAGCATTTTCAAGAATTGCTTCTTAAGCAGCACTGCCTACATCAATGTTATTGCTCAGCATGAAAAGGTTTCGTCAGGTCTGTTGTTAAGGAAGAATGTGTAAGGACATTGAAATCTTGGTTTCTCTTTCATCGTCTTGTGGTTAGAACCCTGATACTGAATAAAGATTTCTGTCGTACAGAGACACGTTTCATGAGTTGGTCTCGGAGTTGGCGAGTTTGGAAGCCATATGTTGTCAACATGAACTATTTCAGCTCTTGCATACGTGCCATATACGCAATGTTTTAACGAGGATTTTGATCCCAGACCAACTCTCAAACTTGTTTAATTATCTGAGACTTCAGGTCTCAGAGTTGTTCTTGAGTTGCTAAGCTCTTAGCTTTTATGACAAGTACCAACACACCCGAGTAAAAACTTACAATCTTCAACAAGACTAATTGATTGATAAGTAAAATTGGACCAAAACTGGCCTCTTTTATTTTCAGTTTCCAAACCATCCTGCAAGTCCTTCCTATAAAAGAAGACACTTTAGAAATTTCCTACAATTATGGTAAGCCTAAACTCCATTAAAAAATTGTGCCTCTAGTACTTTAAAAACTACCATCTATGTTCAATAATCCTCGTAAACCTGAACGTGAACAACAAAATTCAACTTGTTTTCAGTTGGGCAGGCAGAGGGCCAGGCAACAAGACAAGTTTCCTGCAAAACGAAGCGACAGAGAAATCTCTCTCTCCTTGTGCCTTACTTTGGCATGTGACATGAATTATGTTAATATCTACAATCAGTAGCTGTCATCGTCATGCTGAAAATGAGAGCCAAATTTACCATCTTAAGCATTTTCTGCTTTAGACTTCAGGATTTAAACCCCTTCAGATCATTTTTAAAAGGCCTATTCACAAATTGTGATCAATATTAATATTTTTACAGATTAAGCATAAGCAACTGCTTGGTTGGTAGTGTATTATCTAAATAGCATAAGGAACAATACCAGATGGTCAGGCAGACAATCAGTTAAATTCTTCCTTGCATCGTACTAGCCATGTGACATCTATCATGTGAATATCAACAATCAAGTGTTAAGATCATGATGTGAAATAGATATGTATATAATATAAAGTTTCTGTAATCAGTAGCAATTATATTGAACTAGATGCATTTATCATCAGTAAATGAAAATCTCAAATAGCTTGAAATTATCATCAAGAAAACAGACATTTGTCTGTTTATGAAGCATGACACCGTCTTTAATAGTTGCTCATTTACTCATTCTAAACTATTCCTCTTGTGTACATATTGCATCTGCTTTAACGTACATGGAAATCAGGACTTGTTACAAATGCTCACTATTGAGTCTGATAATATTTTTTTCAAAGTTCGTCTCCACTTTAAATCGTTTGCATAGTTTGATGTACAGTAGATGTAAATTAAATTATTAAAGATGTTTTTGTAATAAATACGTACATTATTACTTGCCGTTGTTAAATATAAGTTCCTTACTAAATTTCAAATTCTCCTTTTAAAAAATTCGATATTTCATCGTTAAGGGGATTAAACAAAGACCCTCACATAGTCATTGAGAATTAATCACACAAAAAAATCGGAAAAATATTTAAACGTTGTGAACTTCAATGCCTTATCTGTAAGCATTTACAATTTTTTCACACTTTACAAATTTAAATTATATCATGTGCTACTTGCTCGCCAGCTAATTACATTCGCTCAAGGTACATTATTTATCTTACAATCAGGGACGTCACTTCACTAATTTTTTTGACTTCACTAATCATTTTGGGGTATGTAAACAGTTTTGTCCTGCAAAATTTTTTCCCGTAAATCAAGTATATAAGTACTGTATGTATGTACGTACTGTACATATATTACATAAGTACATATATTATTTTGAAAAAGCAACAGAAACCAGCAATCGCTATCAATAAAAGTCAATAATGACTCTACTCTACTCTAATTTTTTTTCATGCCATGCATTTAACACTTTATCAAGCGGGATAGTGTCTGTTAGGCTTCCTCACAAGCCAGTAGAATGAGATAATTTAATCGTTCATCTTTCATCCTGGATCGCAATGAATTTTCAACAATCTTAAGTTTGCTAAAGGTTCACTCACCTTTAGCCACAGACACAGGTGCAGTAAGAAGAAGGCTGTAGCATTGATAAACCATTGGGAAATGAAAATTTGGCAGCCTCATTGACGGACGTTGGCTGTATCTGTTGCTGTTCAATCATTGACCTAAAAACATCTAGCTCACATAATATGACACCTGCTTCAATATGGAAGCCTGGTGGGAAAAGCTTGCAAAGATTGTGGACTGTTTCTGGGCTTATCTTTTTGAGTGGTGGCTGCAACGCCACTTTCCAATGGCTCAATTGTTTGTAAGCATGCCTTGATATTTTCATCATACTCTGTTACCAGAGAATCGAGAACAACACACATTTCTGTTCTCTAGAAGGAATTAAATCTTAATTCCACTGACGTGGACTGTTGTCAATCTTTCTTGGCTGCAACCTGCCTCGATGTTTTCAGACACTTATCTCCATGTATGTTATTGCAATCTTTTATTTCTACAACTCTCCCGCGTGCAATTCCTTTTTCACCAACATATCTTGCAGCCACAACCATTTGATCCTTATTGCTAACATCAGGTGTTGTATCGGCCGAAACCGACAACATTTTAGCACACTCGATCTCATCTTGTATTCTTTCTCTAACATTCTCCCCCAAGATCTCTAAAAGTTCTGAATTGTGAAGTTGTGTGAATTCAGACTCATGTATTTCGTACTGTAAGACTTCATTCATTTGCTAGCAAGCCATACTTTCATCTGTACACAGTGCCTGGAGAGAAGATTTGCAAACTGGGCAAAATTGTCGTCCTGGTCTCCAGCAGTGCCTCTGAAGGCAATTCCTTGCCTTGCCAATGTTCTAGCAATACTAAACAAATTCTTCATTATCGATTTGCAATTTTCTTCGTCAGCCTTCTCTTGAATGACGATAACCTTGAGATGCTGATTGATTTGAACGTCAATGTGACCTTGTTGGACTGAAAACGTAGCGAAATCAGCAAATGATGCTTTGTGTGTTTGCGATGAAAAATGCTGAGCAAGTGTGGCTTTCGAAACTAAATTATATCCGACTACGAAGTCTCAATCACCATCAGTTTGACTGCTTTCTCAATGACGTGCAGTGGTTAAGCCTAGGTGCCGTTCTCAAGCACTTCCTTCAACTACGAGAGGGAATTGGGGAGCTGATCTTAACGAAATGATGCAGTGTCTCCAACGCGTCGTCATGCGGTTTTGCGATAGCATATGCGCTTTCAAGTTGAAACTGTCACTGTGGGAGACGCAGCTCTCCCATGGTGACACCGCGCATTGCCTGTTTCTCGTAGCTATGCGTGCAAGACAACCCAATGCTTATTTGGATGTATACCAATATAAAATAACAGTTGTCACGTTACCGAAGATTAACACATTTGGCAGCAAAGGCTTTGTCGATGTTTAAAACTATCTATCTTTGTGAAAAGGCGTTCTCTGTTATCAACCTAAAAAAACCCCAACAAAGCAGAGGTCAATACAACAGACATGCAGAAATTATTTATAACAGCTCCCTGGTCAAAACTATCAAGCTGTTCTTAGCGGCGGGGAGGGGGCAGTTATAATGGTAAGTGATTAAGCTACTATTTCGGTCGAGGGATCTTATTCCAACTGAGAAAGAAACAGAACAAAAACAAAGCTACAGATTTGGAGCTGACCATACGTTATTTTGCTATTATGTCACTGGTCCAACCCACTTGAGATCAAATGGGTTGTTTATGGCACCAGAACCAAAATAACAAATTACCGACCCCCCCCCCCTGCTCTAAAGGCAGCTACGGAAAAATGTTAACCGTCAAGATAGTAAGTCGCAGTCATCTATCGGTTAGATTAGTTAAGACAAGAAAAAAAATTATAACGAAGGGCAATGAGAAGAAGGAACCGGTCTACCCCACCTTTAACAGGAAAAAAGTGGTTTACTTTTAACTCTCCTCAATAAATGGGGAAGGAGTGCGATCGAAAAACCTTCGTCTTTTACTTTCGGCTTCATCCTTACAGTCAGGGGTCGCCACAGCGGATAGAAGTTTCCGTCACCACATTGCCGGCCCTCAGCAATAATGACGGCCGTTTATGGAGATGGATCTCGGTTGATCCGTTGTGGTGTGTACTAGTCGTCCGCATCTGATTTGCCATCTGTTTATAGCCGGAGACCTGCCAACCTCTTTTAGTCGCCCTCTACGATATGCAGAGGGTACGTTGGGGGCTATTCTTTTATTATCGGAACCCGCACGGGTTACGATAGGAGAGCTTAACTATGTCTAATTTGACCTCTTCAAAGCAGGAAGTTAGGTGTATTATGAAGATATAAATATATATAAAGTAACAAATACTTAAAAACTTGTATGATTTGTACTTTTAAGGCATTACTCAAAGAAAATACTGACTGCTATCTTTATACTTAGGTAAGAGCACACACCAAGTACAACAGACATGTAAGTTTATAACATGTAAATTTTATGTTCGTCCATTATAAGGTAATATGTTTTCGTGCATATTATCGCCTTCACATAAAACTGGTACATGTTAAGGACGTGCATCAAGACTATAGGTGACTATACAATCTAGTATGCTTAACAATTCTCTACACATTTGCCTAATAAATGCGGCCTGTTGGGCGCCTGCGCCAAGAAAGGCGTCAGTTATCTCTTACATATCAATGACAAATACAGATTTGATTGGTTATGTTTGCAGACAAACCGAATTCTGATAGAACGACATCAACAAAGACAGCTATTTATTACTAATGGCCATCGAGGATTACACCATGGGTGCTGCTATGTTCAACGACTAGGATTTTAATCAATTCGTGGATGAGACTTGAGACGTGGACTTTGGATGCCACTGCTCAGATGGAACCATTACAGGAAAATTGCATAAGAAATGTTTACGCATTCCCAACTGTATAATGTTACGCTTCCTCTTCTCTATGAGATCTTACTATTGAGTCGGTCACAAACAGCAACACGTGCAATATTTCGAATTTTCTTGCCCACCATCTATGGAAGGCTAAACTTTCAAGACAGTCGTGCATTACTCTCTGAGCACCAGAAATACAATACCTATCGACGTTCCCTTACAGATGAGGTCTAGACAATGCTGTAGACACTAAGCGCGTAAAAGCTACGCCGAAATACGGTTTATGGTTTAAGAATAGCTTCCCATTTACTGCAAATCTCTCTACTTATACTTTGCTAATTTTGTTTGCAGCAATATGTGGAAAAAGTGGAAACAGAGATTGAAGAGTCTTGGGTCTAATGAGATTACGGTCAAGAAACCTGAAAACTCGAGAGAATAAGGGGGGATGGGGGGCGGCGGAATCAAGACACAAGCAAGCACCAACCAGGGTGGAACTCGACATTATCGCCAGATTATACAACTCTTTCCAACAGATATTGCTGACACTAAACGCATACCAGACACCGTGCAAATGGATCAACACAAATGACGTCCGATGTCATTTGATAAAAAGTGTGCAGTCGATACCAGAAAGAAGTATCTATCAACAAGCACAGTTTAGTAGTAAGTAGCAACCAAATAAGTAAAGTAAATGTCATCTCCTTGAAAATTTGAGACATTGCGCTAAAAACATGCTTAAAAGCATTTAAATATGTTTTTAGCGCCATCTCGCAAATTTTCAAGGCGATTTTCAAGTTTTGTACCGCAAAAAGATTGTTTAAATGTCATCTATACGATACAACATTAAAAATAATAATTCCACACCTTTGTAATGCACTCAATGTTGTATTGGAAGGGCAGTCAAAAAAACGAGTGTAATTCAAAATGCAGAACACACCCTGCTAATAGCAGAGAACAAGGATCTCCACTTCTAAAATGAATTTGAACATGGTTTGCGAGACAATGATCTCAATTCGACGTACTTAGAAATCGACTGGCATAAAACCAGAAGCATTTAAAATCACCTTAAAAGTTTCAGATCAAGTGTGCTATGTCAACAAGGTAAGACCATGAGCACTCTTTTGTTTTAACTTAACAAACTGCCAAATCTACATCTACCTCTGAATTGAACTGCCTCTACAGCGCTTTAAGTCTAAAGATTTGCATCATTCGCGAGCTTTCTTTACCTGACAACATAACTCAAACTTTAACGCCAAACAATAGTCTCTTAAAGCTTGAAATGGTCAGAGTGTAGGCAGTTGCGAAAGATTGAACATTGGGGGAGGGAACTGGTGTCGAAAAATAGATTAAAGAGGATATTTGGAGAACAAGGACGCCTGGCGAGAAATACTGGCAACTGATATGGACTATGGTGCCTAATCAATAACAAGTTTTATGCATTATGCGAAATATATGCGCATTGATACGGATTAAAAACATCAGTTCCAAACCTGCAAATATCGCAGAAGTACCGCGAATTACAGGAATTACAGGAATACCAGTTCGCCTTTTCACTGTATAAGATATCGACTAATATGTTTTCGAATACACGGCTTTAGCTACATCACAATATGTGGCGCAAGGAATACTTGCCTTTTATAAGCCAGCGTAAAATCCGGCAATTTCTGGCTCGTTATCGTAAATTTTAGCTCCTGTTAAAACATAAAAACGACTTCTGTAAAAAGCACAGAGTATTGCCTCTGAGGAGTGTTTAACTCCACGGCGTAGATGCTCATAGCCTCTGCCGTAAGGAACAATTTAATACCAGCACGAGACACGTTTACTGTCTCAGTCCTTTAGGGAAAGTATTGGATTGTCTCGTCGCTTTTCTCCGACCATATTATTGATTACATAAAGTCAATATCTGCCCACTGCCTCCAATACAACTTAAATACATATATAGGAAAACAGCAAAACAGTTGAAATAATTCACAATCACCTAGATGTCATAAAGAATTCTGTGGACGAAATAGAGTAATAGTACACTAATAACTATTTCTTTGATGAACGAAGTGCTGGTTACTTATAATCTACTATTGCTGATGTACTATGATATCCGACTGACTAAAAAGCTTCGCTTTCTTATAAATAGTTTTCTTTTTATTACATAACTTCAAGGTTAAGCACGTTAATACCGTCTGCTGCATAGATTGTGTCGACATCTCGTAAACAATATTCTAAATCAGAATTTGTGGCATTCATCAGCTTCTATAAACACGAAGTTTCTACCATTTACAAGTTTTAGAATCTACTCTACAAATAATGCACGTTCAACATAAATACACCACGAACTCATTACATAAATACACCACGAACTCATTACATAAATACACCACGAACTCATTACATAAATACACCACGAACTCATTACACACCATTACATAAATACATCACGAACTCATTGCACACCATTACATAGAGTTAAATCATAATGTATATGTACAAAAACGGCAGAATCCGCTCAACAAATCCACAATCAATCAACATGGCCGCCTCATATACGTGAAAGCAACGGAGCAGAATTGTTATACAGTAAAAAAAGAACAGTGCGACAAAACCGCACGGTCACCTCAAATAATCAAACTCCCGACTGTCTACGGTTGACAGAGAAAAGATCTGCATAACCTAGTTAGTAAATATCTACTTTTCTCCGGCAGCTTTTGCGCTGTTTGAAATGGTAACAACTTGGACTGTTGGAGAAATGAGTTCGTCTAACACATCACAAGGTCACCAGCATATCTTTTGATACACGGGTCTACCTACAATTCACTAAAACGTACTGTTGGCTTATACAGAAGATATAGTAACAAGGGCATGTATTTCTGACCATCTCATCAACACTCAACCAATTTCCTAAGACAAAAAATCTGTTTTGAGTCTGTATCTTGAGAAAAGTCAAAAATAAAACGAAGTCTGGCTCGACAGAAATTATTCCAGTTCAGGACCAGGAACCTTAGCGACACCATAATATTTCGACGACCGTGTTGTTTTCCAAAGCGACGACAGACAAGCATGTCTTCAAATCACTTATTATTGTATTTAGCACACCAAAACCAAATGTGGAATTAATTAAGGGATTCTGCTCAGTATAGCACTTTACAGTTCAAAGAAAAAAACCGTTACCTGCGATGAGAATGCCTTTATCTCTGATAATATGAAAGCAACCGATGTCCTTCATAGGCACTCTACAGCGCGTTGGTTGTCTATACTGTACAAGACAAATAAATTTGTACCAAAATAAAACAACGAAAATAACGCTATAGTCAATAGGGACCAATTAAAGTGCGTGCATCTAAAATCAATACAATTACAGAATTCTTATAGATCATGTTAGTTGAATGAACTCTCGATATAAAACATAAGCATTATGCTATACTTCTCAATTAAATTTGTAACGGAATACAATAGATATGAAGACTAATTCTGTACTTATTAGGCTAGATTCTACCCGATTATATCTGAACGAGTCTTATTATATTCATCATGAAGTTTGTTGCGTCGTTGTTAGGATTATCAGATAACTAGGCCGATTTTCTTCAGATAAATACCCTACTTAAATATACGTCTGCTTTCAAAAAAACCTAAATGAGTCAAAGATATTGTAGAAATAGTGACGTAATTGTGGATATACGTAAGAAGGTGGAGAAAATACGCACAACGTTTGAATAGGGAAATTGCGAAACCTCGGTTGGCGGGAAGAAGACACAGTATCACACTAGATCTCGCTGGACTTAAATCTGACCTCAAAATGGAATTTGACTACAGTTTGTTCTCTTATACATAAAAAGTAACGATCTTTTCTCAATAAGCCTGAGGCCCACTTCCTTGGTCCTATTTACATCCGCAATGTTGTGTGACTCGATTTCGAGAAAAATAAATAGTTAAAGTTTCTGTTAACACATTCACTAACGACACAGACAGCGGCTTAGTTGGCATTAGTTATTTTGCTTGTAATGCGAATAGTGTCCGTAGAGCTCAAAAACTGATTACTACTATCATTTTGCCTGTCATGTTCCATGAAACGGTGGGTCTATATACACAATCTCAATGCTAAGAAATTTCAAAGATTTCCTTCCAACATACCAAGGTCTCGATCAGTATCGTGCAGAAAGGGGTGTGTGGGGGGCGTCATAAAGACGTCAAAAAATGCGTGCATGGGTAGCGAGGTGACACTACCCCTAAAATTTGAATATTTGGTTGAATGTGGCGCAAAGGACAGCCAGCATTGAAGTGATTAACTATCAGACAGCTCAGAAGCAGTTATGAGCTGGCTGAAGATGTATTATATTGCCTTATCTTTCGGCTGACGAAGAATTCCATTTAAATCCAAATAATGTCCATCGTGAATGTGAGGGCGGTCGCAACATAGGGGCTTGGTTTTTGTGCGTTATTGTCATCTAAAAAACAAAATTCATACACTATGAGAACATAAAAACTAGAATACACATGATAAAGAACGAGTGTTGAGTCTTGGTAATGCACGACAATAAACCATAAGCTAGATGTAAAACCAGGATTTACTCTCGTAGAAATAACGAGGTGGGGAAGGTGCTAAATTCCATACATGTGGCAACAACTACATTATATGTTACCTAGAGGCAATTTTCGTCAGTTTGGTACAATTTAGTTCGTTCCAGGCCCCTTCTCGACGTCCTTGTGATTTCAACGGAATCTAAACTTTTCACAATGGGAGGAAGTAATTACAAGCAGAGGGGCTAAAATGCAATAATAGAGACATAAAAGTTGCTTTAAATTTTGCAATGAATGGCATGCATGCTTACGGTATCAAGCATGTTTATAAACATTAACGACTCCGTCGCATGCCTTAAGTCTTATAGTTCGCAAATTTGCAGATGGATCGTCCTCTTCTCGAAAAGGTCGGTAAAGTAACGAATTTTTAAATTCATTTATCATATTCTAGCACCACGGTAATCCATTTCTGCGAATCGTTTACGTGTATAGGTAACATGCCACTGTGACATTTATAAGGACTTCAACATAAATAAGACACAACAAACTTACCGTTGCAGGCGCCTGTAACCACGGTTCACCGTCTACTTGCATTGGCAACAGTCGTTTCGTTCTTCAAATAAAAATAAATAATAATCAGTAGCACAATGGCGAATGTGTCTTCTTACATACCGACATCTTAAATGCAACGTTCAGTTTAATAAGGAACAAGCGACTGCAACATCACCATGAAAAGGGCACCTGAGGGCCAAAGAAAGCGAGAGAGACCCAGGGCGACCTAGAGATGGACGGTATAGAAGGAGAGAAGATGCAGATTGGCGACCTGGAATGAGGACAAGGACTGTCGTAGCCGAGAAGGAGGTAATGAGGCATTCTGTGGAGGCCTTACGTGCCACTTGGCATGAAGCGGATAGCTAGGGTAAGGTAAATCATTCACCGCGAAATGACAAAATGTAGTGAAGCTAAAAGTACAATTCAAGGCACGAGGGAAACCATTTCCAATAAAAGTGGCCCAATTTTGCCTGTAAAAGTCCCTTAAACAAACCTTTTAGACAATAGAAATCTGGCCGATCCAGACTAGAACGGATGTTCAGTTAAGTTTGGTACTGACAAATTGTTTTACTAACAACAGGAGAAAGATGTAGGTGTGAATTAAGACGTCAATCCGGTTACACAAATAAGCAATAATAGAAACGTAAAAAGAACGAAGGGGAAAGACAAACAAGATTGCCAAACCAACGTAGAGGCACAGAAAATATTAAAACACTGCAAATAAACCAAAATACTGACCCCATTCAAA
This sequence comes from Chironex yamaguchii, assembly GCA_024741275.1. NCBI lineage: Eukaryota > Metazoa > Cnidaria > Cubozoa > Chirodropida > Chirodropidae > Chironex > Chironex yamaguchii. The sequence goes on along the minus strand of JANTCA010026506.1, from coordinate 8,833 downwards.
ACGAAACAACAACTTATTTACACTTATTGAACTTAAAACCTTCATTAGCATGTTGTATACAATTTTGTTACCACTTGATGTCGTCACAATAACGACACTTTTAACTGAGTTTATTGTGACAATCATGCCGTTGAAATTTCACTCTATCTCGGTAACATTGTTACAGTATCATTCCGGAGAGCAGGAGTCTCAAATGCAGTCCAACGACATTGTTTCTTTCTTTCTGTTTTCATTCGACGAAGATAACGAACAGTGGCAGTACGGTAGGCCAAACAACACAGAATCACAAACCACTTTTCAGGAAACACATTAGCGTCTGCCGAAATTGGGGTAAAGATTTTAATTGACAACCTTTGGAAGTCTACAGTCACTGCTTGGAACGTGGTTATCAACCATGTTTAAGAAATTTTAAGATTCTGTGAAAGGGATTACAGGATGCATGTACGGCAGGAAGTTGAAAGGAAGCATTTATTGTCATACGGGTCTTCAAGAATTTTAAAAACATAAGACGTAGAAAACTATTGTCATTGTTTTGATGTAAAGTGACTACATGATTGTATTTGGAAAGCACTTCATTCTATTAATGTCGCATTGGCAACTCTATCTTGCCTGATGATGGTAAGAGCTCTTCACTGAATGCATAAAGTATAGTCATCTTCTTGTTTTGATAATACGCAAGAAAATGTCTCTATACTGTCATAACAGTCACATTAAGATACAGGTTGCTTACCTTATTGTGATACTTGAACACTGGGCTAACCTAAGTCCATGCTGACGAACTCCGGCGATTATCTGTCCCACATAAAGAGTGCTTTCTAATCCAACCACTTCAATCAACTTGTCCCCGATGTCTAAAAAATGAAAGTGAGTTTCATTATGCTAGCAATTTTTACCAATTTCCAAACAAATAAAACTCAACAATAACATGCAACCTATATAACACGTTACTTCACAAACACTACAATAATGCATCTTGGTCTATTTTAGTAACCACTGAAATAGATTAGTTCCATTTTGTCACCCTCAATATCCACCGCCATGTTCATCAAGATCCATCAGTATGGACGTCTGCTTAATTTCGTAGATCAAATGAGCCCTGCAATCCGACTGAAATTTTCTCAGTGTTAGCTGCCACTGTTATGATATCTTTATTGGATGCTTCCTATAGGCATGTAAAAAATTCGATACTAAAACTATAAGCCGAAGAAAATAGAGCGCGCTAAATGCTTCTTTCTAATAAATTAGAGGCATCAACAGTTCTGTAAAATGTATTCTAAATATTTGTTTGATTTGTTTAAGATGACCTGAAAGGCATTCGAAACTTTCCTTTACCCTATGCTTTTACAGCTCTATGTTACGAATCAGTTTAAAAAAGCTCTTGTATACTCAATTACATCCAATACTTGAAGTCAAATACAAAGATAAGAGGTCGATCAACATAAATGTGGAGATGTAACCAGCAATTTAAGATGAATTTGGATTTATTGTACAAATTCAAATAAAAAATTCTACTTCTTTCTCTCCTTCTTTCTTTCCTTCCTCCCTTCTTTCTCTCTTTGTTTCCTTCCTTTCTTTCTCCCATTCCTTCTTTCTTACTTTCTGTCTTTCTCTTTTTAAATACTGGGCTAAAAACTGGGGACCGCGTTTTTTAAAGTTACAAAATGCACAACGGAAACTGTTCACCGATTTGAAAAGTTTCGTCAGGTTATTATTTATTGTAAACAGAATGTTATCGCAAATTTTGAGTGAACCGACTCAAAATGTTCAGGTAGAGGAGTTTTGTGAGTTGAGAAGTATGACCTTTAAAACACCAACACAAGGTATGAGAACAGGTACAAGAGAAACAGGATTCACAGGATTTAAACCCGAACCCTTCATCTTACATTACACGTAGTTCACTCTTTGGCTGAGTTGTTGCTCTTCCTTACTCCATTGAACAATGTATTTAACAAATAACTCAAAATACAGTTACACATGGGTACCTTGAACGGCAAAGCTTAGGTCTCTAGTGCAGCCTCCTTCTTTGGGTCTCCTCCTCTTGTCCGTTTCTCCCCATAAATTCGCTCCTCCATAAATACTGGGGATATTTACAATGGCTATTCCTTCTAGATTAGGCCCACTAGTCAGATCAAGCTTCTTCCCATCGCACTGCAGATAAAAATGGATACTGAAAGTGACTGATGGACTGACTCTGCTAATTTTGCTGCGATGACAAAAGCTAAATATAATAGATACTCTACGATACAACATATAAAATAGAATGACACATACACCATACGATGCCAATATACGGTAAGACTTGCATCCGACACCAAAAGATGCGACAGATACCAAAAGAGACCACATACGAGATACCATGGCATATACCGCATAAGTTACCATATACACCATAAGATGAATCTAACATAAAAAGATAGCACAAATACCATAAGATGCCACATATGCACCAGGATGGGACATACACCATAATGTTCCGCACCTTTCTCGTTGAAAGTCAACTATTATACACAACGATTTTCATTAATAAGTATACTGCGCAAAATGTGAATGTAGCAACAAACATACTATAAAATTAAACTTACTATAACTTCAATGTCTTCTTGCATTCGCTTACAGGATGCTGCCCACTGTTCAGCTGTCCCGGCCTCAAAGTATCTTAATTTGTTCTTCAGTCTAAAAATAAATGAACAACTATGAATAAACTTCCGTTGCAAACCATGGGATCAGTAAAAAGCCTCGACTTATAAAACCCAAACTCAATTAACAAAAAAAACAACACGACGTAAACATTTCTCCAGGCAGTACTTAACATATTCCACGATATCCTTAACTCTATCCAAGTACATTGTAGTGTAGAAACACTACTTAAGCTTAGAACAATTCCTTATCGTCCAAATATTGGAGCATTTACTGATGAACAATGACTGAAACCAAGATGTTGCAAAGTGTCTAGTACCTGAAGAAATATACATGTACCGTGTGGCTCTATTCCATAAAACCTTAAAATTTTACATCGCGCTCACTGCAGCTTAGCTGAAAGCCATCTTGAAAGTATCGTCTACATTGGAGTTGCTATAAGACAAACCCTAATATTTTCAGGCTTCCGAAGTAGATGAATTTCCAAACGTATCAGTGACGTTAGTGTAATCAATCGGTCAAAAACACGCCTCGATGGTAAATTCAAAACCTACATGGCGCTTATGGCCACAAAGAGAGAAAATTGGCACAGCTTGTCGGGCAAGAAAATGGAACAAATCGGATGCATTTGAACACGGCCACAAAATCATATAGGTCGGGCTTAAGCAATTGACCATACTTGGTGATTTCAACTGAGCATTGGCGATCACCTATGCACTTGTGCTACTAGACTTAAGCCCAACACAAGCGACGATGACTCTTGGGACTTTACAAATGGGTGACAATGTTCCAGACTGGTTCCATTTAACACCCTGTAGTTAGGTTTTTTCTTCTTCTTGAACACGTCATCCGTTCTTCCTTCAATCAAATGTGTTCTTCCTGGATTTGTATTGGATTTATACTCCAAAATTCTCATCCTTTTCCTTGCACATCGTACACTACGTTACTTTTCTTCACCACAAGAAAAACGTCGCGGTGTTGCCCTAGTGATACGGGGGCAGCAAAGTGTCCCTTTTGAAAAACTGGTTTCGAAGAAATGTTAATGCCATATGAGGAATTTCATATAAATATCTAGATCATCCGTAATCACACTAATGGAACGACTCTTTCTGCTCTCAACGATCACAATATGTTCAGAGACGTCTAGCACAATAGACCTATGCTGAACAATGATGCCCGATGTGTTTCAACTGTTTTGACACCATAAAGTGCCCTTTCTGCGGTTACACCCCCCCACACACACACACACACATCATGAAGCGTGCGACGTCTCTGGCAAAGGCAACAATTAAGAAGCTTAACATTTTATACTGTCAGCTCTAAATGCACACTGCAACGCCGTATGCAAGACATCTTGGTTTGACTTATCAAAGTGCCAGGGGAAAAAGGAAAAAAGTTACAGGAGACATCAACCAAATAGGCTAAATCAAATACAAAGAATATAAACAATTGATGATTTGCACCTTCAATTTATCTCCCTTGTTATATGACAAACGAGGAGGTTACAAAGTGCTTTGAATGTTTCCTTGCATATTTTTCGACTCCAATGCTCATCAATTTCGAAACTGCGTACATGAAGCCCCACTTCTTATTTGAAAACATAATTCCTCAAGCCAGTTTTGTTTGCCTAATACATTCATTTTTCGCCCGACAGTACATATATAGTCCTTCAAAAGAATCCATCATGTGCTATGGGTCATAATTTTATAATCTGGAGACCACTGCAAAAATTCTACGAAGATAATATATACTTGTTTTTTTTTCAGCAGACGAGTTACCTGCTATTAAATTTTTCGGGATTTTTCTCACGTTGCAAATGAAACTTCAGTGCAATGGAAGCGTCCTAAAATGAAATGGGTCACGTTTCAGCAAATTCAGCACAAAACAATAACTAATTCTCATATGTTGCAGAGGACTAACCCTCCAAACAGTTCACAACTTTTTTTCCCCGTCTACACTATAACTTTACTAAATGAAAAGGATATCACTACATGATATGATATTAAAACAAGTACCAAAAATAAAGGCAATTGGTCTTGTGTTTTTTCACTACAGAACATCTTCTTATCTAGTTTAACACGAAATTGGCAAGAAGAATATGTAAACGCGTGAAAATGGTAGGATTTGATACCATATACTGGCTACTCATTTGAGTGTAAACGTATCAACAATTATCGGTTTCATCTTGTACATGAATAGTGTAAGTGGAGTATTTAAATACCACGTAGATGTAGTGACGTAAGACGTTTAATACCAAATAAACATGGATGACAGTTAGAGGATAATACGGAAAAATTGTCAGAGAAGATAGAAATAACAATGCGAAATCAAAAATGACAAAGATATTCCATCAACTACAAAAATGTTCTAAATACGTTAATATACTAAAATATCTATGGTCAATGGCTAGAAATAAATGTGAGCAGTTTCTGTAAACGAAATGATCAAAATCTAAACAAAAACACAAGGAAAAGACGTGATTGGGATCAAGTTTACACTAAAAACTCCAATTGTAGTTCTCATCGACGAGAAGACGACCAAGTAAACAATTTCCAAAACGTATGAGCAACTAAACAAGACAAGGCGTAATAAATCGTGGCCAATTAATTTAAGAATTAAGAAATGAAGCTTTTACTCGATGCACTCGACCTTGCACGATTACAGCATCTCTTATCACTCCATTTTTATGCTTGTTTAATTAAAATAATCTTAAAGTATGCGCAAAAACCAACACAACATTAGACAGGAAACTGATAACGAATGTAAATGAGCAAACTGAATTGAAATGTCTTATGACAGTAATTGCATATTGGTACATCATGGTACTACTAGTGATCAAGAGAGACTAGGAGTAAATTTCACTTCTAGGTGGAATTTTCTCACCACCTCCGTGGAAGTGCTAGTGTCCAACAGTTTTCACGTACAGTAACCTTAATCACGTTCCAAAGTGACATAGGTCAGATGGCGGGTTAATAATATCAATGAACAGGACGCAACTCTTTACCATGAAAGTGGTATCAGTCATGTAAGAATGAACTTTTTGTAGACAAAGGAAGGTAACTATTGAAACAACCGCGAAATGGCTTGCATTAAAATGACTTACCACCCCTATAGTGAAATAATTGTTCATTATGGATAGAGGCATAGGATCTCCAGCATCCATATTTTCAACATTTGTCACATCTATGTCCCATCTAAAAGAACAGTTTCATACTTATTAAAAGAATCCTTAATATATATAATAAAATATATAATTTTACTGTATCTTTCCCATCCTCAAACAAAAAGGCCATATCTTTATTCAAAAATACACCGTGTCGTAATACAGGTACCCATCATCTGTGACAAGGCCTCTAAGACAACATGAGCTTCTACGATGAGAGAACGAGTACTTGGGCACACTTTTATTTACATCTACGATCATGTAAATCTTACTTCCTTTACACAGCAAACAAACCAAACCTGCTCTGGATGGAGCTGCCCTTGATATTGCAAAAAATATATCGCCGACATGATAATTAGCTCGAATCAATTATCACAATTGCTACGGTAACAATGAATGAATTGAAATGTCCTTGAGCTATACAAATATTTGCTCTACATCAATTTTAGGAGAGAACTCTAGTGCCAATTAAAGTACAGTGTGAGATCCTACAGGTTTGTAACTGGTTTGGCACAAGATAATAAAATCACTACACGTTATCCTAAAATATCGTTATATATCGTCATTGTCCATATCTCAAACAGAAAGCCATGGAAATGTATTATAACATTAGCACTACAAACTACAAACTAGCGAGGAAATATCGTACAGAGAAAGCATGTTATCATGATGCCCAATAACCCAGGATACTTGATTTTCAAAAAAACTGGGAATCTCACGCAATACTACTGGTTTGACGGCGGTCTGCGCTCTTTGCGTGCTCCTAGTTATATAAATACGATTAACAAAGAATGTACCACGGCTTACCGATCCAACATAACCACAGAACTCTGTTGTATTTTCTTTAAAACCTTGCAGATATTTTCTCCTTCATAACCTTATTTTGGTAAAGAAGCAAATATCATATTAACAAACGGATGCTGCTGTTGGTCTAGATTTACCTTGAAAATGAAAGAAGTTCTAATTTTTTTTACCCACAACATGTAGTTATATCATAGTCTCTTTTCGCTAGCCTAAACCTCATAGCGTTTAGCACATTGCTATGGCAGGGTTAACGAAAAATAAAAAAAAGAAGGAGACCCCTTACGAGAATGGGGTGTCCATTTATTTTCCCATTAATGGTCCTTTGCTTTTCCCCAGTGGGATTTAAACCTGTAACCTCTGGTACAAAGTTAGCTTGCACAAGTTGTAAGTCTTGCTACGCATGTTAACAACCCGTAACAAAGAGAAATCTCAAAGTTCGCTCCTATGCTTCGGACACACAGTGTTAAGTACGCCAAGCCGATTTAATGTAACCTTTGGAGCCATAATAACCACATATTTAAAACAGAATCCACCTTCTGCTAACCTATTGCCTGTTCCTGTTAGGACTAAAAAATATGATGATCGGAAACGAACAATGAAACAATATAACGTCTGTTTGGCCGTCGAATTTGACGTTACTGACAACAAAATGTAAACATGAAAATTTGATTTTTCGCAATAAACTAGTTTAAAGATAACATCTTGGATTTCATCGACAAAAACCCAATTAAATTGTGCCACACAATTATATTCCACACAGTGACTTATATTCCACCACAACCATTACGAGAAAATTATTTCCGCTATTTTTAAAACTTTTTTCGTGAATTTGAGGCGAACTTCGGGCATTGTCACATTCCGCAATTTCAATCACTTTTAGTTTTAACGAACCTTTTTAAGGTGACAATCCTCAGGATAAAAGTGCACTTTTCAACTGGAATATCAATTTCTAGTACATCACAATTTCCTTTGCTTTTGAAACCAACCTCGACCAGGATACCTTGAAATTGGTCTGCAGGGTGAAAGCAAGTTGACCACAAACATACAAAATTTGCGTCCAGTAGTCTTTTATCAAAACGAATTAACACAGTCTAATCATTTACACTAAAATTTCAGTCAAGGAAAAAAATTGGTAGCACCTGTTCAAGATTGGCGCTCAAAAAGTGTCGCGAAATTTGATTAAATTCTGTTCTTCGCACTCCAAGGCTGATTGTTTCAACGCAACAGAAAATTCTTCATGACAGCGTGTCTTTCAATGTAAAAATACTGTGTAAAGTTGCAACAATAACTCCGTTAATTCATCAACATAACTTTGCAGTTGCAACTTAACTGACAGTCAGGATGGCTTAGATCTTATTGTATTGTAGCAGAATATGAGCATACCAGCTGGGACAGAAATATATGTGGTTGGTATGAATGATACCAAATAGTAACCTTGCAGCCATCTTCTTACCTCTTCCCCATGCTAAACACCTTGCCAGATCATTGCCAGTACCTACGAAAAATAAAAAGATTAGGCACCGCTGTTATATTTGCATTTTAATGCCAGAAACCTGTAGACTCCATGGGTTTATATTCAAACTTACCCAGCCGTTTACCGTATTAACATAAAATAGTCTGGGAAACCAGAAACCGAGTTTGGAAGGCTAATATAAACAGTGGATGAAGTGGATGTCTTTTCAATACAAAAATATTAAAATATACAAAAATAGGTCGAGATGTTTTCTGATAATGTATCAGCAAGGAAAGACATAAGGTGAGGTGACAAAAAATTCGCCTACATGGAAGTTGAAAAAGAGACATCTTAATATCTTGCTAACTATCAATCAAAAGCCGACTCTGGTAAGCTGTCAACATTTCACACACCCCGCCTGCGAAGGATACTACGCATCTTTTGGCCAAACAGAATCTCCAACTACAACCTCCTTCAACAATGCAAAACTGAGGGTACAGAAACGCTGATTGCTAGAAGGAGATGGAGATGGATTAGACACACGTCCTGCAGATGGAGCAACACTCAATCCCAAGAGTCGCTCTCCACTTGATGCTGGGGAAAGAGGAGGCGTAGCAGACTGAAGTAGAACCGAGAGGAGGATGGTGGATGGCAAAATCACAGACTGAGGATATTCCTGGGCGACGATTCAGAGGCTTGGCAATAACAATGACCAATAAGTAAGTAAGTAAGTCAGTAAGTAAGTAAGTAAGTAAGTAAGTAAGTAAGTAAGTAAG
>JANTCA010026495.1:0-22471 GCA_024741275.1 Chironex yamaguchii | reverse complement strand
ATCTGGCAACAGACAATATGCTTTTAGTGCCTCAATACTTAAATATTCCACTTATGACCGGTGACTGCAGATTAACATTTAGGCCACAATCCGTACCCACCACGTAACTAAGGACGCCGGCAATTAGCCAATCAGAAGCCATTTCCGCTTACGCAGCGTATAGTCCACAATAGTATTGCAATGTGTAATCAATTTATGGCAAATATTTACCATGTTAATACTCCCTTCCAAGAAGAATCAATGGATACAGAATGAACACAAGCTAAACAATAATAAATTTACCCTTCAGCTTATAATTTCACTCACGAGGAAAAACAAAAATTATTTAAAATGACCATTATTTCAAGTTGGATAAGAAATTTGTGGCTCTTTGTCTTCAAAGTTTAAGAGGCACATCATTGAAAAATAGAAAAATTAGAAGATGAAAAACAGTTTTTGTTAACACTTGAAATACAAACAGGGTTACAATGCACATTACAACTCAACCTGCAATATCAAATCATTTATTAATGACAGAGAAATTGAAAGACATATCAAGAGTAAATATTACAGGGAATACATAGAAATACTAAAGTAGGGCCTTATATATACTAAGGAAGAAAAGAAAGAACAACAGAGTAACATGCCAAAAATAGAACATGAGAGAGCGAGGTTGGACAAGTATATACAGTACAGAAAACAGAAGCACTTTTCAAAGAAATTCACAACAACTTGAGCAGTTAAAATTCCATACAAGCAATTCAGACACCAAGAGCTTAGCAATACAGAAGTTACAGTTGGGCTAGTTTATAACAGACAAAATAGATAGATAACTTAACTTCAAAAGAAACTTTAAGAAACGTTAATTTTTAACTTGTCTGGCCTCCACCACGTGACAGAATGCGAGACAAGGATCATAAACAAGAGGTATATATACATGCCACTATCATACATTTTGTAAACAGTACCAGAATATCAATATACAGAACTTGCATCCAACCAAACACTGAAGAAAAACTTCATAGCCTTACTTAGAGAAATGACTAATATACACATCTGAAGTCTCGTATCCCGTAAGAGTTAACATCGTCTTTGATCGCAGAATAGAAAGACTTTCTATTCTGTGCTTTCATCCCCAAAGACCAACACACCAGTTTCTTAATGTAGTCTTGATTTTACTTTAACTGAGTAGTACTTCATTTCTGTTTGTTGTTCCTTTCAGCGTCTTTATGATCAGTTGTTTTTCTATTGATTTGGTAGATAGACTATTAGCTAGATATCCTTAGATATGGGATTAGAATAACGGTGAACCTGGACTTTTTAGATAATAAAATGAGTATTCTCATACCTGCCATTGATTCCTTTCACTGTCTTCTTCAGTGCATCATAAAATAATACGAAGGTGTCGCCGCCGAGTCCAGTGCTCATTGGCTCAACTAAGTTTAAGCAGGCAGCAAGTGCTACAGCTGCATCAGCAGCATTTCCTCCTTGCCGTAGTATTTCATATCCAACCGCAGTTGCAAGAGGCTGGCTCGAAGCAACGGCACCATTTAGACATATCACCGGAGAGCGACGTGTAATATAAGAGAAGTTGTTATATTCTCCATTCATATTGGTACAAACTCTCTACACAAACAGTGAACATTAAAGTTTATAACTTCTAGTAAAAAATGTCAGAACGAAAATCACACGTGACATAACAGAAAGTGCTTCGTAGTTATGGATCAATAACCGTCTGAGCTCGCTTGGTCATGTTACTTGGGGCTCAACAATACTGGGATTAACGTTCCAGGGGCCGTGTCTCCACCATAAATGTCGGTCTGCAACAAATAATTTTTATCAAAATACTTTTGATCGACTTCAAATGTTATGTTTTTTCCCTTAAGAAAGTGACCGAGATACGAGAAGCATAGTGGGTTGAGGTCTCCCCGCATCTTGCTGCGCTTAAGGCCAGGGTTCGCACGGAACACGGAAAGCCCCACAATCCGCTGTTAAACCGGAAATGGTCAAAAGAGAGTTCGACCTTAGTTACCAGGTAATTCGAAATTTTTTGTCGCTAAGGCCACCGTAAAAACCTCCATATTTAATTTTTCATACATTCAATGCTAGCAAGATTTTTCACTTTCAATTTCTTCTATAGGTGTTATCGATCAATATAAAATTAGTATAAAACTTTTTCCGGCGGTCTTACTTGGTGAAGAATTTCAAATTACCGGGTAACTAAGGCCACCTCGCGTTTGACCATTTCCCGTTCAAGCGCGTATAGGGAATTAAAGAACAAAATACACAAAAGCTTGGACCGCAAGTTTTGAGTAAGATAACTTTGCAGAAATACACATTTGAAACAAGTTAAAGTATCCCGCACAGCAAAAACTGTCAGGTGTCAAGAGATTATTTCATTTGCGCTCATGGGCACAATCTTGAAAACTAGCGACATTGCGCTAAAAATATACTTCAAGGCTTTCTTCGTCTGGCACTCTTAAGAGTATCGATCTTCAAAGGGAATTATAGGTATACGGCAACCTCATAAGAAAAATGGATCGAAACTAGCCAATCATAAACAAGAAAAAAATACAAAGGGAAAATATAAAACCCACATTTTTGGAAGATTCAAATTTAAAAAAACATTTCTTGGTCATGGTTTTCTTGTTTTAATGTAGACAGACTCCCATACACTTAGATGGAAGGACGATCAAGCTATGCCAAACATAAAATTTTCGTCCTCACACATTTCATTCTAATGATACATTGTCGTGTACAGATTTCTTCTTGGGTGGTCAATATTCTTTACACCATCAGTCTCTGTTAGCACTGTTTATCTGTTTCCCTTACACATTTTGTGTTTAAGAACTCATTCTCTCCTTTAAGAACTCCCAAGTGCAATTATTGTTGGCTCTTGTATGTTATGAAGTACTTGGTTATTACCTGTTGGCAATAAATGCTATAATACACAAAAGTACATTCTTGCAAATAATAATATCTTTTTGAATGCAGATAATCTATAGTGTATCAAAACCAAAGTAAATATACTAAAAACACATATTACATTTTTTAGCAAAATTGGTTAAAATGTGGTAGAAGCTACCCCTCCTTGTCTCCATCATTGAGTGAATGGATTTCTTCTAACACTGTGAAAACTTGTGAATATGTCCAAACAAGCAGCAGGAGCTAACAGCAAACATGCAATGATCGTTGTTTTTCAACTAACACCCATGATTCTCAACCGCATGATGTTTCATCAGCAGTAACTTCGGTTGCTCAGGATGTTGTTAGACGAACATAGGAGTGTTCATATTGCCTGAAAGGGCACCATTCGATGGACTGTAGGACATTCTCCAGCACAGGGGCACAAGAAAAGGTCCTTAACAAATAGAGAAGATGTTGCATCTTTGAAAAGGATATACAGCTAAGAATTGTCGTGAAGTTGGAGACTGTAAATTGTGGGGTCAGGGCGGACGTCTCGAAACAATTTGCAGCAAGAAAGAGGATGTAAAAGTTGGTGAGCTTATGGGAGTGACGCAAAAGACTAAATAGCCAACATTGATTGCATAATAAACAGTTTTCGTTGATTTGAAAAGCCTAAATGGAGAGAAGGAAGTCAAATGTTATACCCTATTGGATTCAGGGAGTGCTCACAGCGTTGTTACAGAAGAACTTGCTGGAGCCCTAAGAAGTAAATCCATTGGTAAAGGAGAAGACAGATACTACACGAAAGTTATGAGAAACACCTGGAGATGGACATGGAAGCCTATCTACTGGCCATAACTGTAGTAAGAAATCTTTGACCTCTCACCTGAAAGAACATCTGGCACATCAGGGACACCAGGAAAGGCTCACCTATTGCAATGCGGACAAGATAGGGTTAGAAATTGACGGGACCAATCATAACAACGTAAGCATCACATCTAGAGTTCTCAATCTCACCATGGAAACACCAAGGACAATTTCTCAGAATGTCCAGAAACTCTGGGATCTGGAAACTGAGATATGTAAGGGAGACCCGGTCTACCAAGCTTTTCAACAAGAAGTTAAATATACTGGAAAGAGGTATTTCAACCAACTTTCGTAGAGGACTGCTATATTCAAGCCATCTGACAATAAAGGACTATCAGAAGGAAAGATGTTTAACCAGGTCAGGAAACGTAAAAAGCCACCAGGTATCCTTAAGGAGTACAAGCAGATTATACTAAAACAGTTGGCTCAAGTTATAATCGCATTAAGACAAATCTACAGGGAAAAGGTTATCATACATTCCACATCAAGCTGAAAAAATGCTTCAGCAACAGAAGTCAGGATTCTGTATGATAAGTCTACCAAGCCAACAAAGTGTGCCAAGTCACTGAACGAATGCTTGCATACTGCACAGTAATTGACACCATTACTGACTCAGTCCATCTTAGTGACTCAGTCCATATGCATTGGAGGATACATAAGGCTAACATTAATCAAGCATTCCGTCAGATTGAAGTTAATACAGCTGATCATGGAGCCTGAAGATTTTTATAGGCTAGATCCTACTCAAAAAGCCTGGAAATTATTCAGTACAGGTTTAAGAGGGCAAAATGTTGTGACCTCCCAAGTCCTTACGCTTTTGCTGGGACAATGCAAGTCTCCTTAAGCAGTATAAGGACAATACTGTGTTCATGGCAGATGTAGAGAACCGTCTTTACGTTGATGATTATATCATCTTATTGATCCAATGTAATTATGCCACAGGAAGAAGATCCTAGACTCTCTTCCAAGCTGGAGAATTTACAGGAATCGCCAAGAAATTTCCCAAGAAATCTATAATGACACTGAAACAGTAAGAGAAAAAGTCCTGAAATTTGTTTCGATTCGAAAATCAATATTTTAAACGTCAACTTGGGAGAAACAGCATATCAGGACAGAGTCAAAAAAAATCTTAAAAATTAGACAATAGTCTATGACCCAATAGGAACAGCAGGACCTGTGCCCATTAAAGCAAGAAAACTCTTCCAAGAATTATGCACTGTCTCAGTCAGAGAAGGGCCAATGCGAGCATTGGATTTACCAACTGCAAGAGATAAAATCTCTGTTATAAGTAAAAACTGCTATACCACACAGTGTACAGGATCAAGAAATCATGCTTCACACATTCTGTGATACCCCGAACATTGCAAATTGTGCTGCGGTGTATGTTATGGTGAATGGTTAGCCGCAAAGTCAAGTCATCTGTTGATGTCAAAGTGTTAACTCGCTCCAGTGCAAACAGTGACTATTCCAGGACTTAAATTGACGGCTGAAAGAACAAGGGACAAGCTTTTCCAAACAGTTTAGATTGCATCGAGGAAATGGCTGATCTCAGGAATATTCAAGCGAGTGGACAGTCTTACTGCCCTGTACTTATTAGTCAATGAGAGTCAGTGCAAATCAATCTTATCAAACAGAGTAAAGGGAATTTATCATTTGATTTGTCAAGTTAAGTGGTGTTACTGCCCAAGAGACAAAAAATCCAAGCAATATTACAATTAGGAGAGAGTCAGCATTTAATTAACAACTTAGTTTACTCTAGTGAGAAGGACCTCCAGAACTTTAGGTGACATTTAGAAGATTGGCTAATTTAGTCACCTATGATTGAATTTTAGGAGGATGCTACCAAAGATCAACGCCAACTGCTATATGTTAAGGACTTCACAGGACTGTTATTTCATGGCTCACTCAAAACGTTTGTTGCATTTTTGGGGAAGATTCTTAAAGGATGGTAGGATTAATGAAGATCATTTTGCACAAAATGCTGGGAACTGAAAGACTAACCTTTAAAGAGACCAACGTTGTCTTTGCAAAGACAAAACCGTAGTGAATAAATGACTCTTGACTTAGGATAAAGAGGACCTGGAGAAGAAAGCCTTGACACCCAATTACCTCATGCATGGACAAAAACTGCGACAGATGCCAACAAGTCCTGGTGACAAAGTGGAGGATGAGTCCAATGCAACAAGAAGTGTTCGATATTTGGACATCATATTAAACTATGTGTGGAGTAGATAGCAATATAGTCGGGTTACAAAAGTTCAACAAAATTCTTAAAAAACAGCATACTTTTGATATTGTCCTACTTGTGAACAAGAAATATCACAGAGGATTGTTGGAAGTAGCTACAGTGCTGCATTTGGTCAAAGGAAAAGACCAGAAAGTAAAAAGAGCTTCATTGGAAACTGTTCTTAATGAAAGGAAATAGAGGATAGAGTGTGCAGTTTAAAATGAATATCCCATGGAACTTAATTTTGATGTATCAGGGGAGAAACCAGGTAATAATACTAAGGAACAAGAAATACATAGAGGATGAGGATCAATGAGATAAGCATCATTTTAATTGCATGAAGGAAGATCAACAGGTTATTTGAAGAAAACACTCCATGATGAACATAAATTGTTGAGGGCAGTGTATGCTGACATTTGTAATTAGAAATCCTTGATAACACTTGTACTCACAAATGCCGATGACACGTGTCAAATACATGTGGAATTACCCATCTCTGGCGTCATAATTGTTGTTAATGTTACAAGTCAGAAGTTAAGCAATTGCTGATGATGGCATTGCTTTATGATTATTGAAATATTCATTAAAGAAAATAACGTTTTTAAGACCAAAATTAGGTACTAAGGATACTTTTTGTTAGTATAAAAACAAGAGTGATATTTTTGTGTGTCCAAGGAAATCAGACATAACATAGTTATTGAAAAAACTGCCATAACAGCACTGACAACAGTTTAGAATGACCTGGCTATTGCATAGAACAGAAAAATAAGATTGCTGCCGTCATTAATTTGCTCTGTTGAATGTTATGATAACGAATGCTGGGCAATAAAAGGGATAAAAAGCAAACGCATCTAAAATTTCAAGGTACGGTGCAAAATCAGATTGCTTCCCGTCAGGCAGATAGAAAAAAAGTCCAATTCAAAATTGATAAAGGGCTTATGGAAAACCTAGGACGTGGCTAGCAATGACTTTGATTTTATTACCAGAAGCTCTGGCATAGAAAATGGCATACTGGCAGGAATGGTGTTTAAAAGAAGACCCACGGAAAGGCAAAAGACGCTGTATACTGACAACATTGCAGATTTACTCCAATTGAATGTAACAGATACTTTGAAAGCAACATCTGACAAGAGAAACCAACGACATTAATAGAGTTCGAGCCGCGGTGCATCAAACATAATGCCATTGAATGAAGACGAAGATGGTTATCTATTTCCCTGCCTCCCATCTGTCACAAATGCCGCTGTTCATTACATATAGGTAGGTTACGCCAAATCAATATAGCAAAATTTTTATCGCATGCTTCATGGTTGTCAGGAGACATTTGAAATTCGGAATGGAACAATGTCTCAGCAAGGTACAATATGCTTTGCTCTCACGGACTGCTATTGTACCAAAATCAGAGCACATTACGCAGATACAGTATGCATAAGAGTATGAGTATACAAAGTTTAAACAGCAGACTAGAGTTTTTTTCTTAGTGTTACGTTCGAAACAGGGAAGAATATGAACTACAGCATGGTGATTTACAGAAAACTTAAATACAACCTTACAATTTTGAAGGGATAATCTAAACCATAAGTCTTATAATACTTCTTAGCGATGACTTCAAGTGAAAATATATAGTCCCGATCTTAAAGCTCATTTACAAATGGCTTGAGGTGGAGTGCAGCGATTTCAGACAAATACGAACAGACTAGTACTTTCTCACGTTACTGATGTGTTGCTATAGAAACTCTACATCATATCAAAATAATGCATCTTAAGTAGTAAACTTTCACAGACTTTAGAGAAAGATGCACTGATAAACAAAAAAGTAATTTAGTGTAAGAGTATAACTAAGAGACAAAAAACTTTGAAAAACGCATCGTTTTAAAATTTTAAGCTTGTAAAACTGTTGTTTTGAGAAAGAAGAGACTGCAGCCCTCACTGTGATTGGATTCGGATTTACAAATTTAGAAATGGCAATTGATAAACAAGTTTCTTCGCAAAAAGTCGTAAATAATGCCATTATAATGGGATAGAAGAAATGAACTAATCCAATTTTTTCTACAACTGGAAAAGAATGTCTGCAACCTGGTATTAACGAGGCAGATGAAGAAGTTTAAACTATAAAGGTTTAGTTTGATTAAATCAAGTCATTTTTTTAAATAGTAGTTCCTTTTAAACAACAAAACGATCCATCCTCGACTGTAAATAAGGTTGCAACATTAAAGATAAAGGTTTTGAACGTCAAAAGTTTTCAAACTTTTAATTGAATTTGTTAAGAAGTATTTTGGACATGTACTCACTTCTTGATGTTCATTTGCCTAGTGCAGTTCTTGTAACTTTTTGGATGTTTAGTTCGATTGAATTACGGAAATGTTTCCGAGAGATGCATGTCATATATCAAGAATGTTCAAAACAAACGAGAATGAGGATTTGCAGAAGAGGGTTAACAAAGACTAATTGGTAGCAGTACTAAAATAGAGCACAGAACGTGGCCGTTGCCAAGGCATGACAATGGTGACACTAACACATTTCGGATCTTGGCAGGTCCTTGAAATAAATATTAGCCTTGAAATACAGCTTTAGCATCAATCTGATTTCAGTGGAAGTGAAAGGATCTTGCTTTTCTTGACGGTTTAAGAACTACACTCCTAAACAATTGGGACACTTTGCTGTTTTCAAATGTGTAACGTATCTATTAACCCTCTCCTTCGGCAAACAAGATCGTGCTTTAAGAAAAGTGCAATTAAAACAAAAAAACCTATTTTATTGTGACTAGAAATAACTGGTGGACAGGATAACATTGCTTTGAGGGGGATAGTGGATGGACTGAAGCCCACGTGGAAAGACTTTTAGAGGTTGAGAGCTTATTTTTAACGATTTATAAGTGGCCCAAGGACTTTTGTCTATGATTGTAGTTTAATTTGATAGGTTTTCTAACAACATGCTTGTCAGTTTCTGATTTTTGCTGCAAAGTATATCTATAACGCTTTTGCAGAGCAAGCCAAGGCAGTATTTGTTGCAAGTAATACCTTTATGTTCTTTTTACAAATTTTTCTTGGAATTGATTACAAAGAATATCACAACCTTTTGTGTCAAAAAACGTTAGTTCTGCCATTAGGAAGAACTACATAACATTTTCTGGAAGGTTCTAGACGTACATAACAATAATCCTCAGATTTTTAAAGACGTAACTAATCATGGCTATTTGTGAGCGCAGCCATCGCATGGACGTAAGTGAAGAAGCAAAAGAGCAACATATAGCACCCATGGTGAAGTTTGTTTCCTTGTTATAATGAAGCAAGAGCTATCAACGTGTGATTTCTTTATGCACTATATGAGAATGAAAGAATAAAAATGTGAATTTTCTACTCTTTGCAGTTTTGCGGTTAGGGTTAAGGTTCTCTTCAATATGTATGTGTTGGTAGAATCCAGTATTTTTACTCTCATAGTTCCCCCCATAGTGCTCCTATTTTTTCCGAGAGGCATCCAATAGTCATTTTTACAGCAGAACCCTACTTCATGATGTGACGACTCACTCCCCCATTTCAACTCATTAACCTCATACATGTTTGTCAAGCCACATGCGTATAAAAGTTGTACTTTTATCATTCCAATTGTAATTTATGAGAGATAATTCACTAGCCAATCTATCTTCCACCATGACAAGGTAACATAAAGCACAACTGAACCGCATAACAAACAGTCATAGGCGTCGTGGGGTTCAGCGGTCTCCCCTGTTGAGAGATTTGTCAAATTTGTCGTATTTCTCTGAAAGTTTCTAGTGTGGTGGTTCTTTTCATCTTTTTAAAGGAACTCTATTTGACTTCTACTTCATTCTATCTATGTCACCTGCTCTTCTTATTTAACACTTTTTAGTTTTTTATATTTTGCACTAGATTTCATCTTAAATAGGCTGCTTTTCTTGAAATACATGCAACTTCCTCGCATTAAGTTGGCAGAGCTAATTTTTTCTATGGGTAGCATGATTGAAACCTGGATCTGGGCTTTCCAAATATTATTTTGACTCAAAAGCTACGCCATGGCTACAGGAAATTTTTCATACATAAAACACTACCATATAAGAGCTGAATGTTAAGAAAAAGTGACACATGATACTTAAAATTATAGAAAATCTTAAAGCATTCAATATTGGGCAGATTTACCTCTGAGACGTCAAGACATACAGAAGCTTTGAAATAATACTTTTATATATAGCAAAATAATGTTTGTGCATGCCCTGGTATACTGTCAAGGTGAGGGGCTAATGTCAGTCCAAAGGGTACGAGATGCTTTAGCATATAGAATTGTGAAAAAAGAGAAATTTAGGAAAAGGAAATATACTTTTGAGCAGCGCTGCAGGACAATCTGGAGCGTCTGAAATGAAAGGAGATGACAAAGGAGTGAAAATGCTGTTTCAAAAAGAGAATACTGAATTGCCTTTACATTTGGTCATTTAAGCAGGTTTGCAACAACGTCATTATGGAGGCCTGTAGTTAATCTATTAAGGCGATATCATTCTTTTGTATTCTAGAGAAACTGTACAGCTTCTATTCTTAATCACGAGAAGAAAGGAACGTACAAGTAAAAGAAAGGCAAAAGTTAGCCAATGTTACCTCAATGCATAGAATCCAAATGATGACAAGGTGGTTGTCACATCAAAGTGTCTTCTGCGTAAAAGACGATAAGTTATTCAATAGTTTTATTGATTCTCTGTAAGACTGTCAGTCAGCAGTCCATGATAATGAAACTGTTACTGACGCCAAAGACTAAAAGATAAACGTACCTTATTCCAGAATGTACTGATCATGCATGGCTTTCGCCAAATTTTGTTAATTACAGATCAAGCATCAACTAATTTGTAGTATAGAAAAGTCGATCTTTTTATGGTTGTTCGACTGAGTGACATAACACAGGCAAAGTTAACTCCACAATTTTTGGAAGTTGCAAAACAGTTATTAATGAAGGAGGAGATAGAAGAGCAGGAATTTCTTGATAAAAAAACGTAAGGGCAGAGGATGCCAGATGAAAGATTTTAGCCATGCTTCTCGTTTTATTGCAGTGGAGAAGTATAAGTAGGCAACTTCTCATTTTTCAGCTCACACAGAGGTATTGCATACAAAGGTTTTTTATGCATTGGCGAGGTCTTGCAGAGTTTACATTGCATCAGAGATCTTTGATGCTGAGAAGGATATACTAGATTATTTATGTATGATTGTAACAAAGCAATACCAAAGCTTTGATGTAAAAGAGCTCAAACATGAAAAGCGTTCGTTCATTTAAACTTGTCTTGGTATGAAGGAGCTTTCACTCATTAAAGCCTCAACTACATTAAATGCAGTCTTATGCCAAGAGAGCATTAGTGATATAAAGGTACTGAATGAATTCTACTTACAGACAGGGATCCAAACTTGTTTCTAATGTACAGAATTACGCTTCCAATTAGATCTACAAACCATGAACACATTAAAGCTCAAGCTAGTAAAAACAAGTTACGCTCCACAACGGGACGAAGTAAGCGCAGATTCTTGATCCTGTTGAATCCAGAAAAGAATTGGAGTACTAACGTTGACCACAAAAGGGACAATAGAGATATCTGCGTGCACTACATTGCAAAAACGTGTTAGCATCAAATAGTAGTAATATTGCAAAATGACTTTAGAGGACTTTTAATCCATTTTCTTAGACACACTGTATGTAGTGGATTCAGTTCTTTGTAGAGAATGATGTATCTATAGGAATTCATTGTTTTTTGTTCCACCCTTATACACCTTTAGTAGTATATGCTGCTTCCAATTAGCTAAATAATCAAACGTGAGTGCAAAAGGTTTATCTCCTTCCCAAATCCCTCCCTAAGCCATGATGTCTCTGCTAACACTTCACAGTTTAACACTGTCACGTTCCATTTTCGAATGTCAATATTTAGTAAACTTTTCATAAGTAAGTTCTATGTAGACACCACTCACAATTAGCAATAATTGCTTACAATCATTTGAAAATGCACTCTTCTTTGCATTTCCGCTCACAATCCCACAAGAAAAGTGCTGCTGACAATTCTATTTTTTCTCGAAAACATACCATTGTTCCTTCACGTGGTTAGAGTGTTCCAAACATGTAAATCTATTAACTTCTGTGTAACAATGTTGCTACTGCTTGCTGTATATATTACGACATTCCGGTATGTCTTACACAAGTATTACTTGTATGCTATCAGTATAAGTTTTTGAAAACGATTTTAGCTTTCCTTTAACAATACTTTAACTGATTGCTATAAGTATGTATCAGGCTCCCAACGGTTTCATACTTTGACTCATTATGGAAGCCTTTTCAGTCTAATATTCTTATCAATTTTTGGGGTTAAAGCTTGCGTATACCAGGGACTCACGTACCAAGTCTTTCTAATGACAATGGACTCTGAAGCTTTGTTGATCTTCTTTTGATTTCATAATCGTTATTTCCTCAAAATTGTGGAAGCTTAACCCATAGGTTTGACTCCATCCGTTTAGCGTTGCCCTTTTCTCGCGCTAATATCTATGATCCAAAACTTCACAGACGTCCCGTAAAAGTCTGTAATCGTTGAAAACAAGCACATCCCCACAAACGTGACAGTTAAAAGAGAATTGATAAAACTGATGATTATAAGGTAATGTAATATATTACCATTTATTACACCAACCTCTCTAAGGAGAAAAACAGCTTTTGCAACAATTTCCAGCAAAACTATTCAAGTCATTTAGAGATACCTTCCCATGCTATGTGTGCCTGATCTAGTTCTCAAATGTTCAACACCATACCATGTAATAATATTTATAATATAAACGACATAAATACAAGTAACGTACAACCTTCTCAAGCACACTTACAAGTTCTGTATCTAAAATTGAAATATAACCGATGCTAGTAACTACTCAATGTAGATCAATCAACTATCCATAACTGGTTTCTGTTTACAAACATCTTGTGAATCTAGACAAAGCTTGTGTGTTGTGATAACATCAAATTTTCGTTCAAATTATTATAATAACTATAGCAGAAACTAAGTTATGATATATGACCAACGGGCGTCGAAGGCGAGTCTTACGATTGCAAATCTAACGCCTTTCCAACTGAGCTAAATAGCTCACAAGGAAAGGTGGAGAGACTATTAGTCGTTTAAGCCAATACTCACTGAACGAGACATGCATTAAACTAGTTAACAATTTTTACACTTCCAGTTAAACGACGTATATACAACGTGGTAATGGCATAAGCCATAAGCACTATCTATAAAACTAGAGTAACTTAGTATACGTACCCAGTCAGTGTTCATGGCTAAACAGGAACAAGCAAAGCATTTGGGCTGTTCACTAAACATTGACCCTTGTACCCACCGGAGGCATCATGAAAGATACAGGAGGAAACCACCAATCCAGTTTCAAGAGATAAAGGAACACCTGGACAAACTCATACACTAAGGAGACATAGGGCCATTTACTTGCCTTCGGCATATAACGAGTTGAATTCCGACTTAATGACCAGCAGAAAGCCGTTGTCATCCCACAACATTGGCTCCCTAAATGGATGCTGACGCTATTGGAAGTTATAAATAGTCCAGCCACTTTCCAGGGGATTATGCAGTCGGCATTTAAGGAGATAATGTTGGATTTACCTATAATATACTTGGATGGTATTACCAGTACCGTTAATAACTACCTTTACAGGTTTGGTATTGTCTGTAACAAGCTCAAGCAATACGACGTGAAAATTGATACTAAGAGGGACCAGTTGTCTCAGAAACCATGTCTTTTACCTAGGATACATTTTGCCTGCTAAAGGTGTTACTACAAGCCCAAGTCAAATTACAGCAATTGCAAACAAGCCCATTCCAAAGACCATGAAGACTTTGATCGTTTCTGGAATTTGCTATCTACTGTCCTTGCTTGATCAGCATTTTCTGTGTTGGCTACCGCAATGTATGTGTTAGTTCCTCCCCTTTCAGAAGGATGAAAGCTCAAATCAAGAAACGCAGTACCTATCAAAACAGATTGGACGGAGGAGTGCAACTTCCGTGAATTATGTAAAAGAAACATTGAAGGCACTATCTGTTCTTGCACGAAGGTTGTGCCTGCCTACTCATCCTTTCAGACATGCTTCGAAAGAGGTCTCAAGAGCTGCACCAAGCATGAAAGGGAGAAAACCATGTAAGTACTTAACCTAGCAGAGGACTGAGTGGGTCGGAACAAAATATCGAAAACTATTCCTCTGGAGAAAACTGGAGTCTCTAGCTATCAATATCTTGTGGTGCGGGTATGTTAAAAAAATACCAACTTGCATCGAAATTTGTTGCTCATGCGGACAACAACTATGTTACTTACTTGTTTATTTACTTGCTTACTTACTTACGTACTCACTTACTTTGTAACTAATTAAGAGAAGGAATGTTGAAATCGGAATCAAGTGTCTCTCTTGACAAATGATGGTCGTCTCATTTCTTATAATGAAGTCCTTCTTTGGTAATGAATGATCATTTGTACGTTTCAAAATTCATGAGACTTACCGTTTCGTCTCTTAATTTCTAAATAATGACTTATTAACATGGGGATTGAATTTTCTTAATTCTAGAAAAACTCTTTCCGCACAGTACATGTTTTCATCCTTACCAGTGGCTACAAGCTTATTTGCCAGGGAGCCAATAGATTAACGCCCTTTCTAAGCTGCGTTAAAGGAAAACGTGGGCTGAGAAGGTCATGAGTTGCTTTGTGGCCACAATGCATGTGCAAATTCTGTGTAGTTTCTAATTTATTGTCCTATTTATGTCGTCCTGTTGCTTTCTGAATTCTTCCTTCTTTATTTGAGGAAATCCTATTTGTCCTCAATTTCATACCTTACCTTTGATATCTGAGCACACTGAAGTTTTTGACCGATTACTTACGATAAGATCATGGGAAGTCGAACAACGTTGTAAAATTAATCAATGGAGACTGAAACATAGTAGATCAAGCATAAGTCGAAAACCGACCAGCCACTGAGTGGAAACCCAGTTAAATAGAATGGCAATCGCTATTGAGCAACTGCACTAAATGCAAACTAATGACCTATAATTAGAACACAATATTGCCGTTTTAAGAATTTATTAACAGCATTATGTCTTTGTTAATTACGGATATAAGCAGGAACTAACCGTATCTTAAAGTCAGAATTAAAGTTGCAGATGTTTGTCTTAATTACTCCTAAACTGTGAGTGTCTCGTGCATCGGAGAACGTTGCAGTTTGTGACATCTCTTCATCTCAGTTCTCTTTATCCCTTCTCCCAGCACCATTGTGTCCTTTAAGTGCGATATAAACTGACACGTCTTTTTAAATGTCATATATCATGGTCAACAGTTGAAAAGACCACGCGCACCTACACCAACCACCTCTTGAAAAAGTTTATATGTTTTGAGTTTCAACTGTATGCTTGGACGGCACGTTAGACTTTGAGTTCTGGAGTGACAATTTTGCTCTTCTGCTCGGCGAAAATAGAATCTTGCCAGATCTCTGACAGGACGAGCGTGTGCGTAGTGAGATTAATGTTGTTGTTCTTGACTTAACAGGGATGGACACCAATCGCTCTTGCTTTCCTTGGCACACTGACCTGCCAAGAATCTGTAAATTCTCCTTAAACTTCTTGTGTAAGAAGGCATAAAGTATTGGATTTAGGCAGCTGTTAAGATACATAAGCATCTCTGAAGAGAAGGCAATAGCTTGCATGTAATGTGGTGGGTCAAAAGTATCTCTGAACACATACCATATGATACTCATAATGTTTTGTGGAAGATGGCAGAGCATAAAAGCTGAGACAACGGACAGGAGAAGTTTTATTGTCCTTTTCCTGTTTTTGTGTTTCTTGTAAACTTTCTGGCGAATTTGTAAGGACAATTCTTCCTCCCCAGGGATTTTTCTAAACCAGAGAAACACAGATATACGCGAATAAATGTAAACCATGGCGGCAAGGGGTATCACGTAGTGAAGAGAGACAAGGATCAAGGTATAGATTGTTGAGTCACGACCTGGTTCATTCCATCCATACTCATCACAGCGCAAGTAAGTTGCATTATCCCTCACATTTTCCTGAACTTTCATCACGAAAAGCGTTGGAGAAGCGGTCAAGGCAGCTGTGATCCAGACACCTCCAATTACCATAATTGACTGTCGTGTTGAAAAGTGGACTCCCATAGGGGACATGATAGCCAGATACCTGTGGAATTGAAAGCTAAGATACGTCAAATAAACATCATGATTACCTGAAGCTGAACGTAGAAGGCTAGATTTATATTCATTGGGAAAGTCATAAAGTAGTTCATATTTAATTTTTATTTTTTTATCTAACTTAAGACATATGGATATCTTAGGTTAACTTTTCATATAAGAAAAAACCCGAGAGCGTTTTTTAACGATGCCTGAAAAAAACCCTTTGATATGGAAATTTAACAAGTAGGTATTGACATACAGCAAATCACATCATGGGTAGACAGCTGTCTGAAAAATTGACGTGGTATACTACAAAGCTTACCGATTCTTTTATTTGAAGACACTTAACAACTGAAATAAATCTCTTACATATACCAGAATAAGGGAGGAAAACGCAAAATGTTTTGGACGGCCTTTCAAAATTTAGCGAATGTAACTTTCTCGCATCATTTTGAATTTACTTGAACAGAGATCGTTTTGTGATTTTAAACATAGTTGCAGAGCATAAAGCCCTTCGAGTTACGAATTTGCTTCGTAATTTTTCTTAGTCCGTTTGTGTGGGTGTAATTCAGCCAAAGTTGCAGCAATCGTGCATGTTAATAACAATTATGAATCTTGAATAGAAAATCGTAATTCCTTGAGTAAGAAAGGATAAGAAGAACGTGTTGTTGACAATGGCATTTTGTCGACATTGTTCATCATTTGGACATGGTTTTTTTTGGCAAGCGGCAATGCACTAAGGTTTAGGTCAGAGCGCTACCTTTCATAAAAAATTTTCGTAATTGCTGCCCATGGATTCTATTCTATTCGGCAGATGTTAAAAATTACAAATTAACAATAGACATAAATGACAACTGTTTGTTTTAGAATGGCGTGGAATAATCAATAAGCATAACATAAAATGATTGATCTAGGCTTAAATCTCTGATACCCTTTAGCTTTACTGTCAACTGTTTGTACTTTGCCTAAAGCAAAGCGTTTTAAAATCTGCTAGGAATATGCATTCGGAAATGTAAGAGCAGAAAGTAGTCTCCGACAGATACTTAGCACAATACACATTTATTACACTTTTGCACAAGAGCATTGTCAGTGCAAAAAACAATTTGTTCTTCAATGTAATAAAACCATAAGCAAAACGTGTTACCTGTCCACTGCCATGACTATAAGTGTGTATACAGACACTCCCACGGATGTTCCTTGGAAAAAGGGCATCGTCTTACACACCAACGGATACGTTGATATGGAGTAAAACCATTTGACCAACTCAATAGGCATGCATGTGATAGATACCATCAAGTCACCAACAGCCATATTCATCAGGAAAAAATTGGTAATAGTCCGCATCTTTTTGGTAAATGAAATTGTAATCAAAACCAGGGTGTTTCCGAAGAATGCAGCTACAATTATGGAGGTATACAGTGTCACTCGGAAAGCGACCATCGCATTTGAACGCCATACTCTGGTAAAAGACTGATAAGCTTCCATAAATGCATCATCTCGTCCATCCGTATTATTCATATTTTTGTTCTCTAACCCTGAAATTCCTCCTTCGCTAAACTAATCTGTATATATACTGTTAACCTTAATCAAGATGCAAATCGATCTTGTACTCCTGACTGAGAGTTCAAAATGTCTTTGCTATCACTGAAGGATTCAAAGTGTCTCCTTGTACTAAGAGTTTATGTAACTCTACCTTACTCTTTGTCAAGTTTTAAGAACTAGATTCTTGTATTGGCTGTAGAATAGCTGTCCACATTCACCATGTTTTCAACTAAGAGGAAGTAACTTAAAAAAATCAATATCACAACGATGTTTTCTTCTAGAAAATGACTAAATGTGATAGAGTCAAGAAAATCAAAGTTATTAAGCAACAAGCACACCATAGTAACGAGCTTTGAAGATCCTTACATTTACCAACTAATTATCGATTTAAGCAAGGGCTTCAAATTGACCATTGCCACTGAAGTAGGTGATCATAAGTCGACAGTAATGTCCCTGCTTGTGAGAGTAGTTTGTGATAAGATTCCTTACTATATTGCCGTATTGCACATATTTTCCATAACTCGCAAACGCTCTTTCTCAACACGTGCATGAAACTGACTGATAATTTTACTTAAGAGATAACAAAATTGAGTTAATCCTTTTCTTGAAAATGCCAAATAAATTTTTTATCAGCAGACGACCTTCTTTATTCACGCTCAAAAAGTCCTGGCATCTGATGACGAATTTTTGTATTGGCCATGTTTCTAGCTAAGCTAAAATCTTGTTTATTGATTTTATTTGATGATGATATCTGCTGTTTTTTATCTTTGTTTTTAATAGGATAAGAGCTCGCAATTACATCACGTCAAACAAATTTGAGGCAAGCACGCGTTTATTGTTTAAGCTTTAGCCAATTTGTGGCTGGAGACTCAGAGGAAATTCATGGAAATGGAATACTATGTTTTATTGACCTTGTGACTCAAACAAGTCCCAAACTGACAAATTAGTCTTTTTAGCGTGGTACCAGTGGGTTTTTTTGTTTCAAAGATGGAATAAAAGTAAATATTTTTAATCAAAATTGTCACCTAGATTTGAAACTGTGTATTATTTTTGAGAAGGAAAGCATTGACTCTGATTCTTTTTATTATCATCATCATTATCATCACTATCATCACTATCATCACTATCATCATAGTTATTATTATTGACACGTTTATTATTATTGCTTGTGAGAGTATTCGTTTGTATATGAGGTTGTAGAATAAAAAAGATTGAAAGCTGCAAAAAGACGATATTACCAACAAAATCGTTACAATCATTCAGCATTTTCATCATGATGGTCATCATCATCCCCATCATTTATCATGTTGGAAGTAACGGTTGATTAAAAAATTGAGAGGGTCTGAACTACTAAAGTTTCTTTAATGTCAAGAAGATATCGGTGGAGTTTTGTCACTCTAAAGGATTTGACACCGAAAACAAAATCACATTCCCGAATTATTTTGTGGGTATTCTAGAAACATTTGACGTTGTGGGAGTCAAATGCAAACTTATTTTATGGTTTTCACATGAACTGTGATGACTGTGGTGGATTTAAATAAGATTTCGATATTGTGACCTAAGGTTCTAGGTATACTAAACAATTGTTTTTGCTTAGTCTTTTATCCTCGTTACACAGGTACCCAAAATCTTAAACACGATTTGATTTGGGGAAAAATATTACACGGTAAATTATACACATTATTGACACACATTTTTCTCAACACTTTCAGTTCAAAAGTATTATCATCAATCACAACATCTTTCTGGTGCTTAGTTTTATAATCCAGCAGTAGCATTCTATATTACTAAACAGTAGCTCTATAAATTATAAATTATAGCGAAATTTTTGCTTCTTGTAGATAAGCAGAGCTTACTTCTAGAAAATGAGACAAAGTTGTAAATTGGCTAAAGCAAATCTCACTCGTTGCGCAAAAGAAATTAGAAGTTGCCTTACCCTAAGGCCTTTTTAGTACTGTAATTAGTTCCATTAGAAAACCAGCTATTTAACAGAGAATTTCCTGTTATATGCGTATTAGCAAGGCTTTGCTCAAATTAACACTTGTGCTTAGTATCAATCATCAATAACCCACAAATTTTAAGTTTCAATTGTGTCCTTGTTCTAATTTTTTGCTCCAAAAAGCCTTTTTTATGTACTTTAATTACCAACTAACACTGCAGACCTGACCATAGACAGTGGAAGATCTAAATGGGTAGTGTACAGCTCAAAAACAACAGACTTAAATATGCTTTTTACTTGAAGATATTACAACAATTTTGAATTGCAAAGATAATTTGCAATTTCTGTTCCTTATATACAAGTCTTTTAAAATTTAATAACGAATAAGCTATTTTTCTTTGGTCATTGTGTGTAGTAAACTTTATGAAAAAATGTATTGTAAAAGACCGGTTTTAAATTGTGATGCAGTAATGAAAAAACCACATATATATCAGTCACAGACGTTATAATTAATTTGATTTTACAATATGAGCTGACAGCTTTTTGCTTTGTGGAATACATGTCATATAAATGAGGACACCATATCTTCCTAAGAACAAAATGATGTCTCGTGTTGTCTCTGTCCCATATAATGTTCTGAAGGAACAGTATTACAATGAAACAATAAAGCAATATTTAATTACAGACGAAAGGACAGGTAATGCTATTGATTTCCGAGGCTCTTAAGTGAGCCAAAGTAAAGTAGATCTTTGTACCGACTTATAAACGTAGGGCGATAAAACATGTTACTAAAACACTATCGAACGTTCTTAGGGATAGAGGTTTTAAACAGAATCAAGAGAACCTCAGAGACATGTCATGCAGAACAGTACAATGACTACCGTTGTCCAGGCAAAGTCAATAACAATGGTTTTAATCCAAATCCTGTTGTTTCTGGTCTGCCAGTATCCCCGTCCTACGTCCCCTTAACCAATCACAACCTGTTATTTCATTTCTTTTATGATATTGATCCAACCACAGTTGTCCCGCTCAAAGCAGGATGGGAGGAGATAGAAAACAAACAAGAGGGTTTACCAGAAACACTCTTTTTTCCTAGACAGACCACAGTGGTACACTCCGGAACCAAAAATCACTTGAAAGGTCCTACACAATGTTGATGCTATATACGGTCCGTAAAAAGAAGCACCCGTCCAAGACCGACAAATAGCACACTAACAAAACGGAATAAATTGTTCAAGCAATGAAGGGACCCTTTGCACATAATAGAAATATTAAATTATGCAGCCTATTACAAACAAAAAATATTTCAAATGGAAACTTACTTGTCTCACATGAAATGATTCAAGCGATGGCTATAAACTCTGAAACGAAATTTTTCGACAAAGGTTACAATTTGATTATAAAGCTGTTTATAAAGCCATCACGGCACAAAGGATTGGTGAAGGTCTTTCAAAGTCCTTGGTATCACGAGACGAAACCCAGCGGTGGGTAAGGGGAAATTCATTAATTTTTTCTGTATATGTACATATATAAAGAAAACGAGGACTGGGATCAAATGAGCAATGAGGGAAACAATCAGAACAGAGAAAATGACAGCAACAAAGCCAAGAATTCTTCTATGCAAAGACACAGACAGAAGGAAGGACAATAAGAAAAAAAATTACATGTGGATAAGTTAAACTATGATTTTGTATTATTAAATTTAAGTTTTCTTGCATATTGCGCATTCAAACTGCAGAGGGTACCTTAACATGATATTTTACTTCTCTCCTTTAGCTCTGCATATTACCAAGACATTGTAAATTACAGTATAAGCATATAGTGTCATTTTTTGTTTTCATACTTTAGTTTAATGATTGTTAGACTATTCAATATTTTGTATGATGCTATGTAGTTTCATGCAAATATGATTTTATCTTCGGTTTTTAACTAATACTAAAATTGTTTAGACCCATTCCTTTACAAACATTACTATTATTTCTTTTATTAGTATCATTATTATTACTAGTTGTCTTTACTGATACCTTAACTGTGGCATAATTCATTATACATACATCAACAGAGATTTGAAAAAAAACCCTCAAATTATTAGCACAATTATTAACAGTTTTAGCATAATTATTAAACTGATGTTTCGGAATAACAGTTAAAGTAGTAAAGAAACATAAACAAACGTGGGCAATAAGAGGGTTCCGTTGACAAAAGCAGGGACCTTCCCGCAAGAAATAGATGAACTCCGAAAGTCTCTGTTATGCATCCCATTATTATCTAACATCGTCAGACTTTATAAATTTTTAAATAATGACTTGGTCTATATTAACTATTAAGAAGAGGCTAAAAGGCATTTTAAACTTACTGCAAGACGTTTGTCTGTAAAACGGCAGTATAAATACTAGCTATTGATTGATTTTTTATCTCTTTCAGTGATGTGTTAAAATGAAGAATTGTGAAAAGGCTCGAGATACATACCACAGCTATCACTGGTGTATGTTTGTCGAACAACAAATAATAATACACTGGCAAATTCAGACAAGAAATTATACAGCGAGCAGCCTAACAGTACAAATAATTAAGGTTTACTGACATTCAATGGAAAGATTATCTAGTTCCTTGATATGATATAGGAGTATTTACCTAATCCCTAAAACTAGTAGGCCAGTAACTACACCAAAGTTTGTAATCAGCCTAATGGCAATACCCTGTTTTGCTTATTTTAATGGTTTAATATACTATTCTGATAAGATAAGATAAGATAAGATAAGATAAGATAAGATAAGATAAGATAAGATAAGATAAGATAAGATAAGATAAGA
>JANTCA010026484.1:0-13492 GCA_024741275.1 Chironex yamaguchii | reverse complement strand
TTCAAAGTAAAACTTGTGATTAGTAAGACAGGAAAGAGACAAGCAAAAAAATTCGTACAAAACTTCTGTTCACATCTGCAACTTGAGTGCATCAAGAGTTATATTTGGAACTAAGGTTTTCGAAAACGTTTGTAGCTAGTTGAATTGTCTTTACCACAGAACATACGACTTCTCATCTTAATGTTACCTATGCAGCTCTATCATGTTTCCATGATACTCTTTTGACCAAACAAATTACGTTACGTTGCCGATTAGAAACTTGAAGCATTTTCAACAATTAATAGCTTGTTTCTCACCCGTGATTCATATTAAAAAAGTACATGACCGCTATCTCTGTTTAAAATCCATCCAGTTATTTATTGTTTTACAATTCCTTGTCTTCGTTGCCGAACTGGATTTACTTGACCCAGCCCCTTTCAATGTCACTTAATAAATTTATCTGTACCCTAACGAGGCAGTTCATGTCAAGATCACTGCAAGATATGATAGCATAGGATTTTTAAATGAATCTTTATTACATTCCAAAACTTTAATAATACTGGAAAAGAGAGCATGTCAACGAGCCATTTGTCATGGCAAATTAATCAATAGTCTTATGACATGGCAACGGAGGCAGCTGAGGGAAACGTCAGGTTTGATTTATTGTTAATGCTTGGCATTTGGCTTGATGTGTAGCGAGGAATTAACCACTTTGCCGGTAGTAAAAAGCTGCAAGGAAACCCCGCCAGTTAAAAAGTAATTATTTTTTATAAAGGTAAAGTTGCAGTGATTTATTACCAACAGAAATACATATAGACTGACCGGATATCACGTGGTCAGTATCTTTATGACATCAAAGAAAACTGGAGAGAATTTTTCTGGACTTACATCTGATTAATCTAAAGTTGAAAGTCGCCCTTTTCCTTCTAGGTTTAGGTTAGACCAATTCTGTTCAAACTACAAAATATTCTGATCTCATTTACGAGACTCAAATTATAAACATGACGTTTTCCGAAGACGTCGGTACTTGAACGTCCGTTCGTATAGCCGAAGTAACGTAATTAACCTAAGTCCCAGGTAGCTGGATGGAAATAAATATGAAGCTTATAAAGGATAAAGAAAAAATAAAGACTTGGTTAAAATTTTCATCTAAATGAATAAGCTGCCGAAGTTCGGGAGCAAGTTTAGAGTTCACAACAATTCCTGAGTCTTTTAAGGAATGAATATTAAAAGTTACATATTGTTCAAAAAATTGTAAACAAATTCATGTGTTACTGTAAAGGTATTACTTGAATATTAATAGAGTAATGAAGTAGAGATGGCGGGTATACGAATGGTAATGCTAATCCATTTCACTAATTTTCCTGGTGCCACCAAACCGTTAAAGTAGCCTTTTGGCCTGCCAACAATCTCTACTACCTGTGTCCTAGAGTTTGTATTCTCAAAGCTCAAAATCAAGCAGTTTAGTAAACTGCAAGTATTCCAAGTTCAGTAATATTCTGCATTTCCAAATTCTCCTAGTGTATTCGTAGATAGAGCATGTGAAATGGCAACCGTGATTACTGAGTTAACGGAGAAGACTATTCTTGCATCATATATAAATACATAATTTTCTGTACATTCTTTGTGACCAATTCAATTCTACTACCTTTTGATAGACATGACGTTGAGAATTATAGTTCTTTATTACTACTGACCAACACTTCAGTAATTTTACATACACACTTTTCCGCATCTGTTGTTTACAATTTGAAAAATTCAGTTTGAAGTCTGTAGATTATTTAACACATCCTTTTGCTTCAAATGTCAGATATAACTGTTAACAATTGTTTCAGAATCTGTACGCTAGTATCTTAAGTGCTGAATTCCCAGGATAGTGGTGGGAAACCAATTTTAATTATCATCATCCTTTATTGAGTGTTTATACTGAACTGCCTTCTTGCAAAATCGTGTTAGTGAATCCTGTTATTAATGCATGTTTAATCAATGATATTTCTTCTGTGATCAAGCTCTGGTAGTCAAACTGAAGCCTTTTTTCCACCTGTTTCGAAACATTTACTTAAATTGATGTTGCCAACGCGTAACCCTAAGCTGAAGGTCACAAGCGATCGTCTTCAGAAATATGAGATTAATCATCGCACCAAGCTCTAAGCCGACCTCACTGTCTGTTGATGACAACCCTTTATTCTAGATGGCCACAAATCTCATGAGTTAACAGCAGAATTTAGGAGATATTTCTAGAAGATAAGAAACAGTTCCTGACTGAAGTACTACCCACTTGAGATGAAAGTGTACAGTTTCAGTTCTTCTTCACACCTTTTCCCCATTTCTTTAACAGAGGGTAGTACCTTCGTAACTCAGGTCGTCCTTGGAATTTACTCATTTAGAGTATGGTTTCTCCTTGGGTCAGATAATAGCTACCTCCTACTTTTGACGCAACATATTTCCCATGTCATTACGGTGAGAAAGATACCGTGGAAACAAAGAAAAGCTATCTGAGTCCTTTATCATTTGTGACAACACCAATTAATGGAAGGACTTCTCGAAAAATAGCCCTGGAAAGATTCCCTTCAGCAGCTTTCTTTATAGAAAACTTAAACCAAATCCGGACAGGCAGCGTAATGAGATTCTTCAGACTGAGAATCAACACTACTTCTTAAACGGGGAAATTATTATTTTAGGCTTTAAATTCTGCTGTTATTTCTTTTAGCAAACAGGCATCTACAATAATACTGTCACATTAGATTGTTGAAGAAAATTGTCGTTATGTTTTTTAAAGTCCTGTAAGTACTGCAAGAATCTCTGCCATTTTCAGATTTCTTTCGTAAATGGATAACTACACTTTTTTAGTCAAATTGTGGCAATCCAGTGAAGAGATTACATACACCTAGTTACGGATAGTTTCAGGTTTTTATGTTCAAGTACTTTCTGAGACCATGTTTAACTTAAAAGAAGAGTCAGACTTGATTTGTGTCTTTCTTCGTCATACTGTCTTTGCAAATTCAAACATCGATTTCTATGACACTTCTTAAATTACTATGACGTACATTCCGTCCAACTAGTTGAGTAGTAAAATATCTTTGAAACCACAAAACTCCTTTCTCGATAAGTTCCTTTTTTAACCATGTTTGTTGAACATAGAGCAAAATATAATCACGACTAACGCTGAGGTGCTCAGAGGAGTCATAGCAAATTTATGCTATGGTCACCAGAAATTTAATAACCATTATAGAAGAACTTTAATGGGACAAACAATGTCTCGTTATTCTTTCCGAAACAATCCATATATTGTACTTGCCATGAAGCATAATTTGCATGAATTAACAACAATGTTGCAAAAAGTTATTATATAACTTGAAGGGGTATGTTTTTAGAGAAAGTGTACTGCTCGTTATAAAGTAATAAATACTGACTTTCTCAGAGCTTAATTTTGCAGCTTTTGTCTATGTAATTTTGTAAACTAAAAAGTGCTTAAGTCCCGAGATATAGGAGAAAAGAGAGATTCGGTTAAAGGAAGATATAGCTTGAGGAGAATGTCTGTACAACTAAGAAAAGTTTCAAATAAATCAAAAATAATAATTTCTAGACATGGCGTTGAAAACTGTTAGTTTGGTCCCTAAATCAATAATACTATTCGTGTAAATTTTTTCAATGATATAAAATGATAACAAATCAGCTCTTTCTTAGGATATGTGGTGCATTTATAAACGCTGACAAGTTGAAGATTTACAGCTATTAACTGCTATTGAGCAGCCCAAAGTAATATCTAGAAATATATTAGAATACCATTGCATGGCTATTGAAACATACATGACTTGGTAACAAGCATCGTACGATTGACAAAATCTCCTTTGATCACGTGTGAAGGCGTTTCTGTTTACGAGAGACGCCAAGCAATTAAACATTTTAGCTCCTTATCACATCATTTCGTTACGCTTTTGTTGAAAGACCAAGAGTGTCATGATAGACCCTTCGTCTTTATTGAAGGGTTAACAATTAGTGTTTTATCACTCCTTGCCTGTATTCATAAAGATCAAGTAAGTCCTAACATGTCATTACTTTGAACTAAAGACCGGTTTTTGTATGATAGCAGACATTTAGTGCTTATCCAACGTTAAATTTACTCGATGTTAACTTGATCAAAGAATATCTTTTAAAACGGGGTCTAATTTCTCTATTTTATTACTTCTGTTTTGATGCAAACTACGACAGATAATAATATATACTAAATGTGACTGGCATCATTGTTAAGCAAATCAAAGTTTAAACACTTAAAGAAGGAGAAAACCATAGCATTTGGCTACTTAAGATCTGAACAGGAGTTCACTCATCACAAACTTGTCTTAAATTCAACTGATTTAACAGCCCTTAACTGAGTGATGTCTGTTTATCTTTGTCATAGTTTACATTCGAACGTAAACACCCTGAGCAGCACTGTACAGCACTTTACAGCCACTAGCTTCCTTCACAATGATTATAAGTCATAATCATCAGTTTATTGAAATGCTGACTATGATCTCTCATCTTGATAAAAGGATCCTGGAACACAAAATATCACTTTTCAATAATCCGATGACAAACAACTCATTCCTTAAGTGTAAGTTACGGTGTCCTTATAATGTGCTGATATGGATTTTCTTTAGCGCAACATTTATTAGCAATATCAATGAACCATCACAGAAATACTAACGTTTTCCTCGGACTTCGTCCTGTTGGATCTTATTTAAAACTTTCGTCGTAATTAATTTCACTTCGATGCTAGCACAGGGACACTACAAAATACTTTGGACAAAGAATTATCATTTTTGACGAAGAGTCAATTTACCGCAAATAAGACAAAAAAAATGCTTGGATAAAATAGAAAAAGAGCCGAATTTCCAACTTAGATTTTTGCGTCGACAAAATGAATTCACTATTCAGATCTGCCTTTTCATTTCTTTCTAGTTATTTCGCAAGTTTCTTTGTTTAAGTGTTCATCTGTCTAATTACTTAATTTCATTCTCCTTTTTATCTGCTTATATACCATAGGTTTAGTATTGTTTTTGATTCACGTATTCTAACAACGTTACGTCATTGGTTTTGGACAAAAAAATTTTGATTGATCACAAAACGTTGACTTGAAACTGTCTTAAAGTTTGATGAAAAATACGAGTTCTATTTTTCTATCTTGTCATGGTCATTTGAGTAAACTACACTGTATAAGTTGAGAGAAAGTTGGATCTTACCAACAGCAAGGACACATTGCATATACATATTGGTAATAACTATTTTGAACACTGCTGTCTGAACTTGACTTTATTTGAAGCCAATTTTTTGACTCTGTTCTTAAAATTTGCTCAAAATTATTATCCAATAAAAAATGAGAAATAATAAACAGAAAACGCTGTTAAACAAATGTTTTGTTTATCCAAAAGCTGCGTTCAGTGGATATCGATAATAGACCTTAGTTAACGTTTCATAAGTCTATCAGTAATGGAGATGGGATAAATGATTAAGCGGCATTGTTTTCTGTTGCAATTATTTGTTTGTTTGTCTTTATGTATTGTGTGATCATAGCTGCGCCTTTGTTAGTTTAGTGAAATCCAGTGGCTTAGCGTGACTTTCATACGTATGTATTTTCTAGGTGGTGGGGATGGAAGAGGCTAGAATGAGGCTGGGGTACTGCGGTTACTGAATGGGGTATTGCAGCTAAAGCTGGCAAGACTTGGAACTGTTTACAAAGAAGGCATAATATTAATTTCGAATTGCGCATTTTCTGTACCCTTTTTTATAATCTGCTGGCACATTGTTACACATTACTTTTGCTTGGTGTCATCAGGACGGACGAGATTCGCTACATATTCTTGACATATCCCTATTCAAAAGGGAAGAGTTTTTCAGCAGTCTCAACTTTCTCTCAGATTCTTCCTGCCTTACAAGGTAAGCACTGTTTAATGCAATTTATTTATTAAACTGAGTAAACTGAGTCTCGGGCTTGTTTGGTCTGTGTTTGAGAAGATATATTTATAAGGAATACGACTGCAGATGTTTTATCATAAAATGCAGCTGAGACTGATTTCTCTTTTTATAACAGAAATTCTAATTTTGTTCATGATTTGAAGCTTTCTCTGTGAAAAATTCTGGGTTATTTCTTGAATACCTTGAATGGGAGCTACACCATTGCCAGGCATGCCATGAAAAACTGGCTTGGAAATGGATCACATACAGTCATCAGGAACAGTGAAGTATGAGTAATCAACTTATAAGCAATGCCCTAAACAAGACTGCTCGGTAGCCTGTTATGAGCTGGGAGCTAAAGATTTTCGGCTTATTTTCCTATTGCTTCACTTGCACGTCGAGCAAATTGTGTGAAAAAACTGCACTCTGATTGGTCAAAATGAGTCGGAAGGGATTCACCGCTTATTTGGTGACCTTGATGGATATCAAAAGGAAACGGCAATGACCTTCTCCTTCGCAGAATTCCTCTCATATTTCAATGAAAGAAAATGCTTTGCAAGTACAAATATAAATGGCTGACTTGTGACAGCAGTTAATGGAAAATATTGGAAATGATTCAAAGTAAATTGCAGAAGGTTTGATGAAATTTCAACTTTAAAGTTTATGAGTAAACATTTATTCGAGAAAAATAGCATTGTAATTGAAAAACGTGATTTTCCTAAATTTCCTGGATATTTACTGAATACCTTGTACACCCGGACGCTACGCCACTTTGTGAAATCACAGTAAAAATACGAGTTGTATTAACTATTATGAAACCTGCATTACAAACATGACAGAATATTTTTGGCGCCAAAATCATTGATAATAACCTCGTTCTCATACAAAGGCCAAAACATCAATGGACACTGTCACTGAAGATGTCCCTGTTTTGTGCAGACCCTACTACATTCAGTGAACAGCGATAGAAGGAGCATTTAGTCGATTTCTCGTAAGAAAGACGTTCCACAGAAATATTGGTCAATAAGAATGCTCGTGCCGTTCAAGAGAGGCTGAAAAACACCTTCACTTAACGGACAAGGCTTGAGTCTTCTAAAGTTGAGGTCAGAATCGAATACAAGCTTACCTTGTCTCTACCTCTGGTTTTGCAATTAATAAGGATCATGTAATTTGATTTAAGGAACGTCACGTAGGCAACTACTTTAAAGAATCTTTACCAATTAGCTTGAAATAACCATTGGTATTTTATTTGTAGTATTTCTGTTGTACAAAAGGCATTGAGCCCAAGCGAATGCGTAAACTATGCTCTTTTAAGTCTATTTTCATTGTGGACTTAAAATGTCACACATTTGCGCCTCAAGTAAAATCTTTCTGATAAGCGATCTACGAATTGCAATACCTATGTCATGCTCACACCTTTGCCTAGGTTTAGCAACATGTTTTTGCACAAGTATGGCGGGTGTGCATTTTCCATAACCTACAGTTTTCCCTAATGCGTGGTGACCAATCCGATTCGAAAAGGTAGTCACAATACTGTCGTAGACAACCTTGTGAACCCGTTTGCTTATGATAGCAAGAATAATCACGCATATGAAATAAAATGGGCTGTATGAAGAAATTTGGGAATCTCGCATTAAGTCGTTACATGAAATGCTAAAGTTCATGCTATTATGTTTTAGCAGCAATCAGTGTAGACATAACATGTTTCCATAATTTCTCTGCAGGTGATACTATTACTTGAGGATCATGAATGTGTTGTCAAAGGAGACATTTGCATATGAACCATTTGGGAAAGAATTTTTGCATAAGCATCATCCATGTAGCCAAAATAAAGGAAGTCAGGTAAAATATATTATGGATTTTTATGGGATTTGCCCTGGATATTGATGTACTTTCTATAGCTGAGTTATATTATAGGATAGTGTAACATAGTATAGTGAAGGACAATGTATTATAGTGTAACTGGAAAATAGCACAACCAATAATGCAATAATGGGTCAATTCATTGTGTATGGAAGCTGTTAAACTGAGTCAAAATTAAGGTAGCAACAATATAGGCAATTTCTCATCCACTGACCAAACCAACCTGTTGATATTTAGCAGATTACCGAGGTCTCTCAATTTTGCTACCTGGATCCAAAGTCAGCATAGACTGAATACCTCTAATCAAGGAAACTAGCAAGGATAAGCCAAGGATTCTTTAAAGGGCTTTGGGATAGAAGGATAGTTGTGCATGGGTGAATATGTTGCTGAAAAGATGTGTCTTCAGTGCCTACATTATGTCAACTTTCCTCTCAGATTCTGTGAACTTGGCGCTGAAAAGGGCCAAAACTCAACATCTTTAGTAGGTACTGGAAGTTAGAATCTGAAACCATATTCCCAGTGCAAAATTCTGGCAGAAATGTCACAACCAACCAACAAAGAGGAACATTACAACACAGCTAGATTACATTGGCTGGACATGTCATCTGAATGCCCCCAAATTTTGGTACTAACAATTTCTACTCCACATTGGAAAGGAGAAACGCATTTTCAACCAAATTGTGTGTCACAAGTTGAGCACTTGAAAGAGGCATGAATATATCAAGGTAGCAGAATTTTCTTCT
The DNA here is from genome assembly GCA_024741275.1 of Chironex yamaguchii. Lineage (NCBI taxonomy): Eukaryota > Metazoa > Cnidaria > Cubozoa > Chirodropida > Chirodropidae > Chironex > Chironex yamaguchii. The sequence continues at coordinate 4,970 of JANTCA010026484.1, read as the reverse complement.
TCTTCTTGGTATGTGCCCTGTAAAAGCTTTATATGAAAACTAGATGACAACAGTGGGTATGCTGAGATCACAAAATCAGATATGATAAAATGTACCTTTGGGACCTGTTTTAATCTATTGCGGTTTATAATTCAAGAGCTTATCACTTCACTTTTCTAACTGCAATACATACCTGTTGTAAAGAACAAAGTATTGCAGTCCAGAACCTTGTTTTGAACATGCAGCTAGGCTTAAGAGGAGAAATAATCTGAAGTAAATTGAATGATCAAGAACCAGAATTTGATACTTTTCGATCAAACCTTAAGTTCTCGGTTTTGCCTAGAGACAACCTGGGGTGTTCAAATGGTGCTATAGAAGTGTAGGCTGTTTTTAAGAATATCCTTTATGTGCTGAAATAATGTGTAGTGATGGGTGACATAAAACTCATCTTATATTGAGTCATATCATTTGTCTGATTTATAATAATCATTTACTTATACATTATAAAGATGAACTGTGAACAGTCACTTTGTGTAGTTCATTCATGCCTAAACTTTGAGTGTTGTCACAGTTGATCACCCTGAAAGATTGATGCATTTTATTTTTTACAACATTCTTTTAATCTGTTGATTTGTTTATAGTACAGCCATGGGATATTTTCATATGGTTCAATCAATATCAAGTATTATCTTTAGGCACATGAAGAGATAATAATTTTACTTGTAATTATTGAATATCAGTTCCACTCTTGTTTTAGTGCCAATTTACTTGACAATGTTGCATTTACTTGTAGGATAATGAACAGTGGATCGTTGAAGATGAGGAAAATGATCTTTCTAGCTTATATTACAAGGAGAATGAGGTTTGTAGCTTACATATGTAATGCTGTTTTATTATATGGATATTTATTTTATGTAAATTAATCTCCATTAATTCCACATATGCATTTCAATTTGTTCTATCAGTGATGTAAGCAGTGCAGATAAACGAAAAACTTTGCAAGTACTTGATGAATAAAAGTTCTAAATACTAATTGATTTGAATTAGTAAATCACGTAAAAATCAAACCTTTCAAAATGCCATCATTCCTTTGCCTTGTGTCTCTAAATTAAAAGTTGATCTTTTACTCTATAAAATCTATTGCTGTGTTTTTATGTATGCAGTGGGTGTCAAAGGTAATTTTAGGAGAAAATTAATGTAGACAATTATTTGTAAACATGCTCTATAGATAAAATGATGTGTAGGGGCTTTGGGCAGTGCCATCACTGCTATTACTTTAATAGCAATGTTGTGAGTGCTACTTTTCTACTTTTGAACAATCTTTTTGTGGTACAAAACTTGAAAATCGCCTTGAAAATTCGCGACATTGCACCAAGATCATACTTAAAAGCTTTTTTTGTCTGACAATCTTCAGAGTATGAAACATCAGTCATTGAAAACATGCCAACAGAATTTTTCTTTGTTGAAGTAACAATCGTCCTCTGCTTTTTGGCCATGTTATTATTCTTTTCCTTTGCATGGCATTTAGAGAACAAACAATGGAAAAGAGAAATGAAAAATCACCTGAAAATGAACAATGTGCTATGCATTCTTCAAAGTAAATGGCACAGGGTTAATCTAATTTCAATGCAGTTAAGAGCATGCATTGAGTAAGGTAGACAATGCTTAAAAATGAATTAGGTTGCATCTGACAGTGAACATTGTGGTGTTTTATCCCTTTCATTGTGTGAAGGAAAATTTTCTAACAAACAGCATCTCAGGGTCTTTTATAGGCTTTGAGAGCACCAAAAAATTCCATTACAGAAAGATCATTTCTAGTGAAAGGGGTCTTTCTAGTCAACGGGGAAGGTGTAATCCCCCAGAGTTATTAGTGCTGAAATTCTAATCTGTTGGAAGATTAGAAGTCCTGGTATTCATAGCTGAGCTTTATCCTCTGTAGCTAGTGCAAATCAAGGCATTTATCGAAGCAAAATGAGTGACAAACGTTCTGTTAACATCCAGCTATCAAAACAACTTCCTCATAGAACGATAGTTGATCTCATACAACAGTAATTGACAGAACATCACAGTTAATAAACAACAAAAGAATATCTGTAGTTCTACAGTAATCCCCTGGAAATGCAATAAGTAGTCTAAAACATGGAACGGATTTAACACTCGTGTCAACACTACTTAACTCATTTTAATAATATTACACTAAAACAAAACCTAAACAAACAAGAATAATACAACAGCAAATAACCCCAAAAAGTGCATTAACAGTATTATTGCTGTTGTGTACTTTAGTACATAAAGGATGCATAAATTGGGTTAAATATGGCACAGTGACTGGCCATATTTCAACAATTAGTGCTTTTGTTGTGCTGCATGATGCCCTTTTATATATGTATTGATATTGCTTCTAAAATTACTTCATTCTTTGTTACCTTGAATTATTAAAACTAGAAAAGTAACCACCATCAGGATTTTGTTTTTGTTATGATATATTTAATCATCATAGGGATGTTATTCTTTTATTATGACTTATTGACTTATCTTAAATGATATAAATGTGCTCAATGTCTTGACTTTCCAGTCTTAAATTTGATACTTTATAAATAGTGTACAGTTTTTCATTAACAAACATTTTTAGCAAATTTCTTGTACTTGCTGCACTGAATTTTTGATTTTGAAGCTTTATTAAAGTGCTTGCTGTCTGATCCATGTTCACAGGTGTATGTCAAAGATTCTATGGCAGTATGGAGTAGTGGATCTTCTCATAAAAATGGCAAACAAGTCAAAAAGTGCTTTACTGTTCAGACCCCAGTAAAGCAAGTCCAAGTAACAAATTTTGGAACAAATGGTTATAGTTGTGATGACGTGCAAAGTAACAGAGGTATTTCAAGCTCTTTCCACCTTTCAAAAGAGATATTTCTTTTGTAGCCCTTCTTTTATAATCTTTAAGACCTGATATCAGGCAAATAAAAAAATTTGGATCAACTGCAAATTCATAAGTGGCTAGCAACAGACAATTGTCCTGGTATTCAACATAATTGAATTGTATAATAAGATTAAACTTTTTGTTTATCATTGTGGTGTCTGCCTGTCCCGAACCACTACAGTATGAGGACTGACGAGATAGAACAAGCTGTTCTTCAGAACAAACATTTTAATTACCACCATTACATAGCGCACGCTTCGCATGCTCCCAAGTAAAGGAAGTAAATCCAGTAGGTTACATATCACTAATTTACTGGTTATAGGGAAATACACTACATCCCCTTCCTTCCTATAAAAAAACTAACAAAAACTCCTGGAAATATCATTGTTACAATGTTATATCACTTACTACATGAATACAAAAATAACTCAATTCAAAACTCAATTCATAACATAATCCCCATACCTTACAGGCATCTTTCTCACTCTCACTGGTCATGTCACACTATGCTCACCTAACTTATCTTTCCCACAGAAGTCATTCTTACTGTTGTCACTCTGACTCTCATTCATCTGGCTAGCATCATTCTGTCTGGCATCACTCTGACTAGAATCACTCTGACTAGCATCACTCTGACTAGCATCATTCTGTCTGGCATCACTCTGACTTATATCACTCTGACTCGTATCATCATGACCTGACCGTTCTTGGTTGACTGCATATTGACCAGTGTCAATTCCCTGACTAGACTCTGTTCTATGACTAGACATATTCTTATTATCCACCACAAATCTCTTGATATCTGTCACATTTCATTTGTATCACACATTTCCATCTGATTCAATAACAACACTATTGTCCTTTTTCAACACAAGTGAAAATGGAGTAAGGTGAAATGGAGTACAGAATTTATTTCTAATTTGCTGTCTCAATAATACCTTTTCCCCTTCTTTCAGACTATTCTCACATGCATTCCTTCTCTTGTCTGCATACAATTTACCCTTCTCCTTCCCTTCCATGTCTCTATCTCTAATCTCAAAATCAGAAATAGTGCAGTGTATGTCTTGCAAATCAGGCAATTTGGTTCAAATCTCCCGACCATATAACAATTTTGAAGGTGAGACTCCCATAGTACTATAGGAAGCACACCTGTAAGTTACCAAGTACTTGTTCAGATCTGATTTCCAATTTTTTCCCTCACTATATGCAATCTTCACTCATTTCATAATAAACCTATTCTGCCTCTCTACCTCCCCACTTGCCTGTGGGCAAAAGGGAGTTGAATGCCTATGATCTATACCATTTTCTGACATGAACGATCTAAAATGGGCACTATCAAATTGAAGCTAATTATCTGTTTGTATAGAGAATGACAATCCATGAGTACTGAAGACTTTATCTAAGAACTCTTTGATTTTCTCAGTTTTAGTTGACCTCATAATGTCTATTTCAAACGATCAACTATAATAATCTACAAGTACAACTATAGACTCCCCTGATGGTAGCGGTCCAAGCAAATCCAAAGCCAGATGCTGCCAAGGCATGGTTGGAATTTCTGTTCTAACCATAGGTTCTGGTTTAGATGGTTTACCTACAAGTTGACACCCATAACAGGATTTACCATTATTCTCGACTGCTTTGTCGATACCTGGCCATCTATATACCATACCATACTTTAGACCTTATATCTTACTTAATCCCAACAATCCCGGGATGTCCCTCATGTGCCAACTGTAAAACCCTCCTACGCAAAGCTGTAGGAATGACAATCCTAGTCCCTCAGCACTAAGTGACCAATAGAACTCAGTTTCATTCCTGACAAGTAAGTATTCTTTGTATTCCATTCTATGCCACTCACCATCAAGCAAATGACTTCGAATCTCCTGTAACTCTAAATCAGACTCAGATTCAACCTCAGTTTCTCTAGTTGTCATGGCAAGTGGTGTCGCTTCCCTAGCAATGAAATTAATTTACTCTTCAGCCATATTAGACTGGTTTGACGAGTGAACATTAGTCATTTTTGTGACTAATCATGACAAAGGATCAGCAATATTCTGGTAACCAGGAATAT
>JANTCA010026473.1:7458-22475 GCA_024741275.1 Chironex yamaguchii | reverse complement strand
AAAACCACATATTTAGGCAATAATAAATACATATTTTTGAATTTTTTTACCACATAAATTCCGGCCCCTGGTCATGATGAGTCAAAGGACTCGACAAATAAAGGAAACTTTATTAAAGAACTCGAGTTTGTAGCTAAATACCACAAACCAATAAAAATGGATGGACAGGAACCCTCAGAATGTATCCTATTTCTCACAAATGAGCCAGAATGGATTGATCAGCATTTTGAGTAGAAAATTTGCAATGAGGTATATGGGGCAAAATATTTCTCAATAAAGAAACATCAAACAAAAAAGTCTTCATGTCAATCATACTTCGCTATGTTGCAAGCTTTAATATAACTGAGCGATGCACTCGATTTGTACAACTATCAAATTTGATGCATTTCCAAATTGGTTGACTGTACTTTCTTGCAGTATTCTTACTATACGCTGCAACGTATGACAACCAGGTCTACACGCGGCTTGTATTTTCTGCAATAAGTTTTCCTCACTTTCCTACAGTTTGCTTTCTTTCTGAAGTTCTTTCTTTCCTTAGTACGGTAATCAACAGCATACAACATGTTACTGCAACTATAATTAAAAAGCGCTCCAAACGTGTACTCTAAGTATCAGGGAATATAGTTGTATAGTCACTCGGCTGATTTCACAGTCAATTTGCATAGCTGCTGCACGTTAAGTAAGTGGTGCCGGGTTCGATTCCCACGTCCAGTACAAGAAGATCCCCAAATTTGTTTCCTTTAAATACGATCGACAGATGCCAAAAATTTAACAGATGCTATAAAGCGAATAGATACTGAATTCAATGGTGGAGAGGAGGGGGCGAATATGAAAGGATGTAGATTTTTCATCATTCTTATCTCCTTCCTATGAGACCTCATGTTTGACTACTAAGGATACAAAAAACATCAACAGCATGCAAGAAATCTAAGAAAAAAACAGTTAGGAAGTAAAAACTAAAGAAGAAGCACTGAATCGAAGAGATGTCACATTTCTAAAACCCGCATAGGTTGACAGAACCCATATATGCTGGCAGAACGTATGCGTATTTGTGTTGGAACATGTTGCTTCACTCTAGTTGTCAACCTCTGAGACATGCGGCTTACGTACCTGGCGACACATCGGCACAAACATTTATCAACTACCATAACAGTGTGTGTGATAGGTAGTACGTCCTCCTAAGCTGATGCAAATATCATGCATGTACCATAGACGGCAAATAATGCAACGGCAGTAACCCCCCAATGGACTCCTAAATTTGCCTTTTGAAGAGCAAGGTCACGATGTCTATTCAAATAAGTTTAAGATACACAGGCTCGCTAACACGTACTTTGTAAAATGACTCCTGTCAACAAAGCATTTCTCACTGAATATTTTGAAAACTTGCATCTTTTAACTCAGACCATTATCTATTCTTAACAAGATCTACATACTTATTAAGTTAATGTTTCGCTTAGGACCGGAATTATCAACGGAATCTGCAGCAATGTCCTCCAGATAGCATTAGGACAAATTTTATCGAGGTACATTAGTTAGAGAGGTTTTTGACTTAGGCAAAATTTTTTACACGTCCAGTCATTAAATGATGTACAATGTATTCCCTTACATGGAATCCAAGGCAAGGAACTGGAGCGCTTCATAGATTAACTTTTCTGCTTTAAAACTAAAGCAACTTACAGCATTCTTTTCCCAAGAAGAATGTATTAATTACAGGAGTACCACAGGGATCAATACTTGGTCCTTCGTTGTTCTTAATACAGTACAACGATGTTGTAGACGTAATCGATATATTAAACATCCTGAAATATGCTGACAGAACAGTTCTGTATGCTACAGACATAGATATCCAGTCTATCAAAAATTTTCAAAGGACATGGGTTATCATAAACATTTATCTTGATTACAGAAAAGTATTTGGTAGGCTACGTTTTGAGCAAGATTATATCCTGATGCTATTGCAAGCATTTACATAGGTTTGGCATACTATAGCTAAAACATACTAATACGGAGTTAAGCAGGCTGTGATGACGTCAGACATCCAAGGTCAGGGCAAAGGCTTACTATAGTAGCCATTACAATTAAGACCAGATATTGTCAGCTAGTTTGAAAATGTAATAACAAGGACATGCGTAAATGGTTTGAGAATTATTTTACGTTGCAGAAGCAGTAAAATCAAATATTTGTACCATTACATTGTCAAACATCAAATTGAACATTTATATATATAAATAGCATCTAAACAGACACAGTACTTTTCATATATTTGTCAAATTTGTGAAGAGTGGAGCATTACCACAATAGCTGAACTAAGTGGGAGCCGACCGGGCTCGAACTGGCAGCCCTCAGACTCAAAAGCCAACACTCTGATGAAGGATTTAGCCGAAACACAGAATGAATTTCCCCTTACCCATCGCTGGGTTTCGTCTCGTGATACCAAGGACTTTGGAAGTCGTTCACCAAACCTTTGTGCCGTAATGCCACGGAGGTTTGAGTGTTGGCTTTTGAGTCTGAGGGTTACCACTTCGAGCCCGGTCGGCTCCAACTTAGTGCAGCTATTCTGGTAATGCTCCACTCTTGACAAATATATATATATATTTAAGAAGGCAAACACTAGCCACCGGCGACAAATTGATAAAACAAGTTTACCTTGTTAGAAATGTATACCCTGCATAAATATTCGCATTCTTTTTATTATGACTAATACGCTTGCTAGTACCAACAAGGTATCTAGTTATAGCTTGTTGTTTTGTAGTTGCAAAACATACAGTACCACTTGCAAAGGTACTCGCCAACAGACAAAAACCCTAACCATTACTCAATGATCCACGGTTTAAACTAAACAAAACGCACACATACACAACTCAGATACACTCATATATTTAACGTACATGTTTCCAATTGTGACCAACAATGCTTCAAGGAAAAAAACGAAAAATGTATCGAGTACCTTTCTAACCAGCAATGCACCCTTGTATCCTTCAAAATGTCTGTTATTTTTGTGTTGACGATGAGTAAACTAGCGGTTTGAACATCTGATGTCTAGAAAAACAAAATTAAACAGTAACAGGATATGGAGTTATAGGATGCAACATAAAAAACCAATACTTCAATTCCATAATATAGTCATATGCACCCTTCACAGAGGGGGAAGCTATTAATGCTCCACTTTTATAGGTGATCCGACAAACGACGCAATGTTCATTGAGTTACCTTCTGCTTCTCAAAGGGCCTTCCTTCCTGACTTGCATTTCACTGTAAAAATTAATATCTTACGAACAAACAAATATATCTATCCACCGGATACCAAAGGGTGCGAATCAGCGTTCGAAGTATCATAGATGGGAGAAGAATAGACGTGTTCCTGAGTAGGTAATGTTGAAAGACCAGAAATATCTCCAAAATTTTAGAATTTAATTCCGCTTCTAGACGTAACTGAGACTTGAGAGCGTAGGCGCAGACTACGTTAGGGATTGGGGTCTCGAGCCCTCCTGAGGAAATAATAGGGGAGGCTCAGCTACCCAGTAGCTTTTCAACGCAAAACGCATTTTTAAGAAACCCAATGAACTCAGCATAGCATATTTACTACAATGGATGTCATTTTCTCTGTCGCACAGTTAAAATAAGTCGACCGAGTAATTGTTTGAAATTGTGTCAGATATATATTAGCTCAAACTAGAAATGTATACAGGTACGGAACAACAACTATAGAAAACCAACATACAATATAAGATTATAAGACCGTTGTTCTAATTTCGCTCTTGCTTTTACAAGAGCATCGCTCAATCAACGTTTTCGAAAACTTTCTCCGTGTCTTTGACAGACAAGGAAAGTATTGTCCTTCCTCCTAGCACGCATGTCGGTTTTATACTGCTCTATAAAGAATAACGTCTCGAGTGAATTGATGATGATTTTGTGGAAAGTAGATATATTTCTAAACCTAAATTTCTAACATTCTAAAAAATATTTTTCCCATTCAGATAAAAATTGTTAGCTTGAATTTCTAATCTGTATATATCGATTCAACTGTGATACTTTATTATTAAAACATACCTGAGTTGAAACTGACCAATGAAGACAATGTTAGGAACAAAAAAACAACAACAGAAGTAAAAACAACAACAGAAATAAAAACAACAACAGAAGTAAAAACAACAACAGAAGTAAAAACAACAACAGAAGTAAAAACAACAACAGACGTAAAAACAACAACAGAAGTAAAAACAACAACAGAAGTAAAAACAACAACAGAAGAAAAAACAACAACAGAAGTAAAAACAACAACAGAAGTAAAAACAACAACAGAAGTAATAAAAACAACAGAAGTAAAAACAACAACAGAAGTAAAGGGCTGCAATTCAATTACCACCATCATCTTATAACACACGGTATACACGACTTTTTAAAATTAACTTAGAATTTGATTACATCTTCAGTTGCATACTTTTTAGCTAAAATTTGGATCTTAAGATGCTTAATGGCTGTCTAATTTTTAAAAAAATTTTCAGCAATTACACGATAGGAAGGGAAACCAAGAAAAGAAATCATACTTTCAGGATACATTATATACTCATTTAGTCAAAACAAATCACAAAGAATTAGAAAAATTATTGATTCTTAAAATGATTATATGATGAAAGTTTCAACCCGCTGAAATCTCTCACATAGACAGGCCCTATAAAAAGCATTTATATTTTCACGAAGTAATATTTTTGTAGTTGCTTATGCTTACAATTGCTTGATAAATTTTCGAATTGAGTTCTGTTGCTTATAAATGAGCTGCATAAAAAATTCGTGTATCGTTCTAATTTTCAGGTAAGTTAGTGATCTGTGTCATACGTCCTTAAGGTGTACCCTTCACACGACGCTCCTCAAGTGTGCGTGATTACTGACCGAGGGCACGGTTTTCGATGTTTTAAATTACTATCCGCCAATTTTCATTAAAACATTTTAATGTGGCAAATACACAGTTACACAATATTATGATTTGTTGTCAGAGAATTGAAAATTGGATCACCCAAAACACATCGAATGGGGGCCATAACAACAAGCACCCAAGATGGCGTAAACATTTCATAAAAACTGGAGACCTGCATTTCTCCCAAAAGTAAGCCACAGAAACGCCTCAAAGCTATCTTGAGAGGTCTGTTACTACCATCATTGGTACCACCTTTTTGAGTTAACCACACTTGTACAAAGAGATAAACAGAACTAAGCGTATGGTGTGAAATGTCTACAAATCTTGCGTTCACATTTATCTTTAACCAACATGGCGGCCACCTGCAATCATCTTTGTCGCAGTGGTTAACCACGACGTTCTTGTTAAGAGAATGACAACCGACAAACTCATTCAAATGTCCCTCGTGGTTAACGTAGACTTAAAATAAGCAAGCTAGATTATCTACCAATTTCAATCCAAGTAACGACAGTAACATTAGAATTGAAAGTGGGTTTGGCTAGGAGCTAGGGTAGATTAGCACGCAGACTATATCTTCATTGTTGGGCTTTGTGATGAGAAAAGCAAAGAAATATTTATTGCTACGACGTACTGCAACCTATTCTTCCTCTTGCTCTGCCATGATGGAGGGCGTCGGCTGACATGGTCTCATATCTTCCCCTAGACTTTTATACTAAAAATATATTGGTCAAATATCTTACCTACTAGCCCTCGATGATATCATTTACTCTAGTCTATACGTGCAATCAGATCTACCTCATTCCAATATCTCTGCTAACAGATCACGGTAAGACCCATTAATATAAGCTGTTGTTTTTGGCATAGGTAGTTAGTACCTTGACTGGACTCACACGGGCTATCACAATGTTAAAAAACGAGCTATCCTCTTTCCTCCTAATTGATCTAAGTAAATATCCTTGGATACCTTAACAAAGTATGTGCTTCATTTACACTTTTATACAAGTGAAAACGGTAACGCATTAAAATAAGCAATATGACCACCGTCCCATAGGTCACTAGACTCTTGGAGATACACACACGATCTGCAATAGATGAATTCGACACAAAGGATGCAAATCTCTGTCTGAAACCAATGTCGTACATTAAACCAATTGGCTATTCAGTAGCCAATTCTTTGAAAGACAAGTTGCATATTGCTCTTTTGGTGAGTTTTATCCCGGTTAAATTTTTGCGAAGAGATATTGTTTCAGATTTGTTCCAGTTGTCATCGAATTCACCTTTGAGAACAACACCAAGACCTTTGGTCCCTGTTAATTCACTTCCATCTACTATGTTGCAACTGTTAAGTTATAACTACAAGAAAAGTGGGCAACATCTTACGTCTGACGGCCCCGAACGAGAACCAATTACTTACCATGTTAATCCGTGCCGTTTAAAAGCTCAAGCCAGCAGTAAAACTAGTGAAAGATTTTAAATTGGCCACTTGGTCAGTAAGGCCAATTATTGAAGAAAGTATGTCTAAAGAGTCTGGCTTGTCTTTTACATGACTTCACTCAACAAAAGAAACCTCAAATGTCTATCGTTTTGGAAAGCAGCAGCCATACAGCGATCATCATACACAGAGGATTTCCTCACGCCTATTATTCTAAGGTATTGAAAAATTTGTCCAGCGAAGGTCGAATAATCGATATTCGGTTACTTCTCTTGGTATTCGTTTTCGTCATGCATTAATCGAATATATGGCAGTAAACGAATAGTGCGATTATTCAGATTGTCCGAACAGCAAACAAGTATTCGCACAGCAACGACTATTCGAATAGCATTGACTGATCAAATACCAATGACGCATGCAATAGCTACGACAGATCGAAAAGCATTGCCAAGCTGACTAATCGAAAGATAATGACAGATCGAATACCTTTAGCAATGACACAAGTTAAAGAAACGCTCGAATGTATGAGACAAGAATCTTATGGAGGCAGGGGTTGGGGAGGGAGTGAGTTGAAAGACCCATTAGCTTTCTGTAGCATATCAAAGAAATCTGTAGTTCTAGGTTTGTTCAATGGTTATAAAAAGATTAAATTATTGTCTACATTTTACACGCCACAGACTACGACACCCAAAATTTTGCGATGTCCCTTCCATGTTCGCCGAAGAACTGGATAATCGTTGAAATTTCATCCGAATAATCAAATAGTTAAAATTCTTGGAGAGTGACAGCTCTAGTTCCGTCATCAAAATCATCAGCAGCAAATATGGTTGTCCCACGCCTCAACGTCCCTCCTTCTGTGGAGGGTATTTTCGTATGCTGATGGTTATAATTCTGTCCGATGTGTGACGATATCCATCCAGTTCTTTCTATTTTCTTCTTCCCCAACTCTTTTATTTTTGACAACAAACATGTCCACGTCCTCGCTGCACCACTTATCTACTATGTATGAAATAAGCGCTGTACCCTATTAGAGCATATAAGGGCGCTCTAATAGGGTACAGCATCTTTGTGTGTACTTTTGCTCTGGATTATCAAGGAATTGCAAAAGAAATGCACATATTTATCAAAGGGACCACGTGCCTTTATTCAGGCCTATGCGTATCTTGCAGTTGTAAGTTCCTTTTCGAAAAAAGATTTGCAGTTTGCAAAAATTCACAAGTGCATTTTACGACTCAATACTTAAACATCGTTAGTAATGCCTTCACTGTCCTTATCACTGTCATTGGAGTTCGTCATGTTGGAAGAAGGTCGGAATATAAACGACAAAAGAGGCTTTAATTTCCCTACGATGGCTTAGGACATGACTGTAAAAGTGAAGTGTCTGGTCATAAAATTCGTGTTCAAAACAAAAGATGCTGAAAAAGATATATGAGTAAAGGTGTAATTTGGAACATGGCTCAACAATGGTAGGCAATAAGTGCGCTCACACCCTTGCGAGGGATACTCGCTGATCAGTAGTGCAAGCCTTTAGGAGGCAATTGAGCTTTGATTGGTTCTTCACATACTCATTAGCAGGAGCCCTTAGAAAGTTTACATCTTCATGCCTCCCAGTGTTTTTTACTTCAAATACTTGAATGGCTATTGAGGAAATTAAATTTTGTATGTTAACGTTTTTCTCCTCGCGCTGCTCAGATTTTCTTACCATTACGTTTTTCTTTAGCCTTAATAAAAAACTACTAGTATTGCTATTGAAACAGTACAACTGACGTAATCAGTTTAGGAATTCTAGTCGTTTCACGTGTATTTTTACACGGATGGAAGGAATCAAATTGGCCAAGATATGGGCTCAGCCGCTACCCGTACCATGGCTAGGACAGCAACTAATGAAAAAGGCGCAGTCGTGTCGCCTCCCAGTTTTGCCGATCTTCGGTCGTCTCTCACGTCACTTGCTTGTGTTAAATCTTGCGTTTTTCAGTCCCTTACACCGTTTGTATAAATAGGTTGCCATATACATATACTTTCCTTTCTGACGTTTCATACTCGGAAGAGTGTCTGACGAAAAAAGCTTTTAAGTATGATTTTAGCGCAATGTCGCAAATTTTCAAGGCGATTTTTCTACACTCTTCTTGACATGCTTAGTCATGTAATGCTATGAAATTAGTATTAAGGGAATATTCGGGAGAATACATTTTTTCTACACTCTTCTTGACACGCTTAGTCTTGTGATGCTATGCAAGTTAGTATGTTTCAAAAACAAAAAATACATCTAGAAGCTGTACGTACCTTAGTAACATATCTTTCTAGGAGATTAAGGCCCTCTGGCATTAATCCTAATTGGAAGACAAAAGGGTATATCAGAATGCAAAGGTCACAAAAGTCACAAATAAAATGATAAAAAAAATACTTTAGAATCGCTGCTTGTTTAAGTATCAAGTTTATCGAAACCTTTTTCCAAGCAATATGGATTGAGTACAATCGTATTAAAGGGGAAACTCGCAAAAGGCTAAAACAAATACATTGACGTAACGTAATGGCTAACAAAAGTACTTAGTTAAGATTAACATAGAGTAGCACAGTATAGCAAAGTATAGATCAGCATAGCATAGCTTAGTCTAGCATAGGATAGTATAGTATAATATAGCATAGCATAGCATAGCAAAGTATAGTATAGTATAGTATAGTATAGTATAGTATAGTATAGTATAGTATAGTATAGTATAGTATAGTATAGTATAGAAACTGTAGTATAGCAACAGTATAAACTGATAGATATCTTTTTAAGGCACGTGATACTGGAGTTCTGCAAGGCGACCAACTAGCCCCATTTTTATTCATGATCCAACTTGACTACGCTTTGTGATACCAAATTAGGTCTCACGGGTGGCTTATATTTTAGGCAGAAGAAGTAGAGGATATTCACCTGAATTTTGTCGCAATTTGGACGATTTCACGACTCATACAAAGATATACAGGGTTTGCTTACGGGAGTGGAAAAGGTCTTTTCAAGTCATAGGTCTCCATTATAGTGTATCAAGGATGGAGTACATTTGTTGGAATGCCTCTATATATCACATTCTACTACTGAAAGACTCCTTAACGGGAGTTCATATTTAAAGATTGTGGTTCTTTTAAATCCCGCCAAAGCACCATGGATGCAGACGCGAACACAGACAAACGATCCTAGAAGAGAAATGATGCCAGATCATATTTGGAAAAACAACTATGCCTCACAGTGAAAAATTCATGGCAAGGTAAGAGTAGGCAAAGCAAAACAAAGCAAGGTATGGCAACGAAAAAAAACAAGGTAAGGCAAAGGTAACGTTAACTGACCCACCTGTCAGAAGCAGGCCCTGTAAATTCCCACTCTCAACCATGGCAGCAGTTAGGTTGTCGATATACGACGCTAACTGCCAAATAAGACAAATTCAGAATTATGTTAAGTTCTATGCGTAATTATCATTGCCATATGCAAGGTCAGTAGAATCTAAAACCGCATCTCGACAGACATTAATAAAATAGGATGGTGGGTCCACCTCAGAGAAAAAAAACCACAAGGAAGTCAAGCTCGTGAATTTCATACATTTTGTCCGCTAATTTCCACCCCCATCATGATTACTAATCGCGTTCTCCCACCTCTGCGGTCATGGACACATACCGGTCCCCTTTTAGACCTAATCACTCGCATTGTGCTGGTCTTTGTGCAATTTCCACAAAAATCAAGCACCTATTTAAGGCTTAGAGATAAGTCGAAACCTTTTTTCCTATAATGCGTGTCATTGAACATAGATGATTTCAAGGCCAGGGGGAGCTTGTTAGGGAATTGAATAAAAGTTGCGTGAAATAAGTCTAATTTCTTGTTCTTTGTATTTACTATGCGTTCGTAAAAAAATGACTTCCCAAATATATCATAGTATCATCTGCGCCCGATTAGTGTGCAAAAGTATGCATTCCTGTGTAAAACTGTGACTGGCTCAGTCTAAGCAATGGTACCCTGTTACTCTCCTATTATAAGGCCATATTTCCTGATTGTTTACATCCAGAATTTCACTTAGTTGGTGGCCATTTCACTGCTATCAATAACATGGTAGCTCTACTCCAACTTTGGCCGTCTCTTTACATTATATCCGAGATTTCCAACAGGATGACGTACAAAACAATTTTAGAGTTTCACAGCATAAGCAAAGGTTCATTTTGACTCCAAATTCGCAATACTTAAAAACTTATTTGCATACATCAAGGTACAGTATACTTTAGAAAAATATTTATTTCTTATCTTGACTCACTAGTCTCCTCCTAACTGGCAACGACGAGTAAAAAGTCAATATTTAACAATGCCATTAGATTTCAAAGATTTTTCTTGTAAAGGGTACACTTGGTACCAGTCTCTTATCCTCAAAAGAGCTGAGATTTATGAATATTTCTCTTGAGGACATACTTCAAAATAAGAATACTCGACGTTGGACATTCACACAGTGGTAAATTGGTAAATCATGATACTGATAAATAAAAATTTTCTCGCAACAGTTCCTTTCTGAAGTCAAAATAATTATGTTTGTAGCTGAAATAGGTCATATTAAGGGTTCATAACATCTATGAGCAAAAACTAGCTTTGCACAATTAAAATGGCATCAGACGTGTGCTTGTGAAAGAATTTAGCATAAAAACAAAAATATACTTCTGTTACCTTAGAATCCGACAGGTAAGTGCATGCAAAGGCAACTCTGTCCTTCAATTCCATTCCAGTTTCTCGCTACAATCGATCAAGAAAAAGGGTTGAGATCAAACAAAAGCTTCGTAAGTTGTGTTGACCTCGTCCACAATACCATCCACAACTATTCTACCTCCGTATCACTAACCACACTATATGGCACATACCCATACCATAAACCACGTTGTAAAACATGCCCATTTACTGACACTGCATGATCCATGGCAGTATCCAAGGGCACTGTGTACAATCAACACAACTACCGATGTACCACGGCGAAATTAGTGTATATCATCAAGTACACTAAATGTGACGAAAGTTAAACGAAGCACTCAATTTCCAAGCGCTTCCGTAACACAAAGCAGACACATACCACAAAAGTATAACGCCTGTAGCATCACATTACGGCCCGACAAACCACGTTATCACAAGCAACCTTAAGTGCACGGTAGTTCGTCACAAAACAAGAGAAGAACATTGAAGACTCACGATCCAGAAACGACTTATTCACACTTTTGAACCCTTTTACCTTCACGGACTTTTGACTTCTATTGACAACCACGTCCACACTTACTACTTTCAGTCCATTATTTCGTTTTTTCATCCATATATAAATTACCCTTTATCCTAAACCTTCCTTCTTTTTTGTCTATTTTTACCCCTGTTATTGTCCTTTGTCTCTACCCTGATTGGTCCCGTCTTCTGTCAGTTTGTTCCCAGTCCTCCCCATCTATAAATGCATATCTCCTATACAATATCTATTTCTCATTCCGTCACATGATTAGGACCTTATGGGTCCAAATTTCAAGGATGGATCGCTCTCTTCTTTAATCAAGCAGTAAAGCTACACATTTTCTATTTTACGGGTGTATAGACAAACTCATCCGAGCCTTCTGTAACAATTTCTGATGTCATCTGTCACATCCATAGGGAAGAAACGTAAAGTTAATTAGCGGTAGTTTCCAACACAGGGGCCTAAACATATTGTACAAGACAAAACTTGCAGCACTAGCACGCAGGCAATTTGCAAAGAAGACAGACAATCTTCACTTGGATGAATGAACTGAAACTGCTGATCACTTTAAAGTTTGTCAAATTATCTTTACAACTTAGACTCACAGTGCTCAGATTCTGAGTTCAAGCTTAGACGATGCATCACTTTAAATTCTGTTCTTTGCCTAAGGCAACTTTCTTTACATGTAGGAAAAATTTTTACAAACAGTAGTTATCAGACTCGTTATAGGAAGCTTTCTAGGTGTGTTGAAGCTAAGAGATAAACAAACTGTCATTTAATGGTTCGGGCAAAAAAAGTTCAATGTCTAATAGCCTTAGTCCACTCTTTCAGTTGAGCTAGTCAGCTTAGCAGGGAAGACATCAGGATTGCAGTCATGAGATTCTGGTTGCGTGTTATGTCGCTACAACTTGACATGCTTCCTTCCCTGGATCTACTTCCACTTACGAAACGTCTTCCCTTCAAAATATCTAAGTTAGCAACACAGTACTCGCGTTTTTTTACACCAAAACACCAATGACTAGAAGTAAAAAGACGGGTATTTTGTTGACCAAGAATATTTAACCTTGGAAAACGAACAACACAGTATCGAGAGGGGAGGACTAAACGTTAAATGGCACGGATAATGAAGGGAGGGAGGGAGGGGGGTTAGTGCTTGAATAGTAAGAACAGCTGACGGAACATCTAATGATTTAACTCGTGAATAAGTGTACACCTGGCTGTAATTAACGGAGCGTAAGAGAGTGCGAAGAATATCATCAAGCACCTTCCCTTCCATTACAAGTACTTTCGGTAAAACTTGTGTGGAGTACAATTCACACCGCCCAGAGGTTGACGGCAGCTAGCAACGGTGAAGATGCTTTTGCAGAATGTTCACACAGCTTGGAACAAGGACCTACGATAGTAGCGGAAAGGTCCTATATACAATATACTGGGAACATAGATACAGAATACAATAGCGTATTTCAATAACATTCTAAAGAGCACTTCTATGTCAAGGGAATTTTACTATTTCTTAAAAT
Source organism: Chironex yamaguchii (assembly GCA_024741275.1). NCBI lineage: Eukaryota > Metazoa > Cnidaria > Cubozoa > Chirodropida > Chirodropidae > Chironex > Chironex yamaguchii. The sequence goes on along the minus strand of JANTCA010026473.1, from coordinate 9,386 downwards.
ATTTCCAAAATCAAAGATAACAGTAAGGACATCAAAGCGTACTTCGCTAGTATTACCCATCCAACCTTATTCTCCCAATCTAGATGAGCTTCATTTTTACAATAAGTCCTTTCTTCCAACAACTGATCCACACATATAGGCTAATATGATTGAAAAACTTTTCACACGCAGTCGGAATTTAAGTTCTAGATCACAAGATAAAAAGGCAAAGAAGGCGGCAATTATCAAGCCAAATTGCGATAACACGCATGGGATCTCGATTTGATGAACTCATGGGGAATGTACCAATACCTTCCTGCAATATGGTAAGGCATGTTGTAATTAAACCAACCACCGTTTTGGAAAGGAAATGTGTCTTGCAGAAACAAAGACAAAAAGTATGAGTCCTAATAAATGCATTATCAAGAAACTATCCACAGTTTTACGACACAGTAGCGTTAACATCTCAGTATCCTCTGGATGAATTTACTGAATGACAATATTGACAAAGGGAATTGGCAAAGCAAAAGCAAAGTTCTTTCATTCTCAGCCTATGAAAGAGTAAAGAAACCAGTGCCAGATTTAAGGGAAGCAACTGAAGTTGAAACAGTTCTGTTGACCCCTTTTCGGAACGTTTGCGCCCCTTAGACACAATATGTTATCGTTGCTTTAACATAACTGTTTTGAAACTTTTCTTAGACGTGAATAAAGGACCTTCTGTTAGGGACGGAAATGATTGCATACAACTTATCAATTATCAGGGAGTTGTAAGTAAAATATATGTGCTGTTCAAAGAAAGTTTTGCTATTCGCGAAATAATTACTGTCCTATATATCAGCTGCTCGGGAGTTGTTTCCAATTTCTAGTTACTGGCCTTTCAGATTTACATAGTAGTAGGCACTATGGTCTTACACAATAAACAGAAGTTATGATTGTGACCACTTTTGAAGTCCAAGTCAAGAACAAGTTATGGAACTTTACGTGATCGAGGTGCAGAGATGATTCGGATATAAACAGCGTCCCAAATCCAGCAGAAATTACGTCAAACACATTTGTAATAGAATTATCCTATTCTTGCAGCTATTGGAAATGGAGAGGTGGTAAAATGGACTTTAAAGACATGTGTTACAATGGTAAAATCTTATACATAGGATACACTTAATCGAGCCTTGCTTATTTCTGACCTCAACCTTTTTGACGTTCAATACCAGCGCTTATAGATTGAAAATTCAGTGACGTATACTTCGCTTCTTCAAAAGGGGGGTTTAATTGCAATTTTATATGTCAATTGTTATATACTTGCCCCACGGTACTGCATTAATGTGAATTATCTCTCATTACCAGCGTGAAAAAATATACAAGTGAGTAGACTTTTCATGACAATAGGTTCCCGTTGCTCAATCATATGAATGTTTTTGTCACGACTATATTCGGATTTGGAATCTCTGGCCTGCTAGAGCTCTGCTTCACTGAGAGGATAATGGCGCCATTTTCTACACAGTGTTCGTTCTGCTTTGTTTACGCAATACGTTGCAAACATACGAAGTCTATGTGTTTGTAAACGGAAGAAATTGTGTACGTGATTTACTTTGGCCGCCGTACCAGTAAAAGGTTTATACATTCCCCACCTAAAAATTGGAGGACCACGTAGAGTTACTTTGAGCTACTGATGTCAAATGTTTTCGATATTTTTGTTATAATATAAGCATCTCCCAAAACCGCGAAATCTCGAAGATAAGCGTGATTTTGAAGCAAGCACGACTTTAAAATAAGAGCGAAGTGGAGGTAAGCATGAATTAAAAGTGAGCGTGATTTTCAAGTAAGTGAAACTATGAAGTAAATGTGACTTGAAGTAAACATCACTTAAAAGTGAGCGTGACTTTCAAGTAAGTGTAGCTTTGAAGTAAACGTGACTTGAAGTAAACATTACTTAAAAGTGAGCGTGACTT
>JANTCA010026462.1:0-22478 GCA_024741275.1 Chironex yamaguchii | reverse complement strand
TCTGTCTGTCTGTCTGTCTGTCTGTCTATCTATCTATCTATCTATCTATCTATCTATCTATCTATCTATCTATCTATAATGACCCCCTAATGATATCAGATGATATCAGATGCTACTTTCATGTTGACTGCTAACTGAGGAAATAAGTAGATAGATAGTAGATTTCTGTTTGGCCAGTTCAGCAAATGCAGATATTTATCCACATTTTACACAACCCTATTTACTACCCACCCACATGCTAGCTGTCCTGCTGTTAGTTCAAACATCGCTTTGGCTGTTTTAGAATCCCGGAACCTGCTAATCGGGATCAGGAAAGGGTGATTCCAACCGGGATCCGGTCTGGGATACCCAATGAATGTTAATACACTATAGCAACAACAGTGATGACAATAGCAAAGATAATAAGTCAAAAAAGTGATAAATTTAAAAATACGTATGTACTATCAATTTATTAACAGTTAATTAACATTGAATTAATCCGTACCTTATTTTTTACTGAAAAGTTTATAAATTGACCCAATAGTTACATATAAGCGTTTGTTAATCAGATAAATGTGATACAAGATAAGGTATTTGATATATTCGAAAATGTCAACACTTTCCTTTGATATAAAGCCAAGTGTAGATGTTTCAAAACCTAACAATTTTATTGACATTTCCTGATTAACAAAGTACAGTTTTAATTTGTCTATGACTGCCTTTAAGGCATAAAATTTTAAATCAGCTGAAAAGGATTTTTGAAGATTATAAGATCAATCAAGAGGTTGAAATTTGCTTAACAGACAGGCATTGAGCCACGATTTTGAGAATACTGTCATGTCTTCAAAGAATTTGACCTTGAAGCACCCCATCCCTACAGTTATGTAAGACATGAAGTTGAGAATGTTTTCTTTTTGCAAAAGAAACCGAGGTAGTGTAAAACTGTAATCATTACTATAGTATTAAATTTGAATTTGCATTCAAAGGCAGAATAAACCATTTTCTACAGACGTTGTAGAAATTGGTTGATAACGCATTGCAAATATTCTGCTATTATAGATGAACTTGAAAATCCTTGAAAATGTCCTGTGTACGATCATGATTCTTTCTGTCCTTTGGTTCTTTGTTTCTGCTTTCAACTATCTCTCAAATTTCTTTCCAATCATCTGCTACATATTGCTTCCCACGCTTTCTGCTTCTACATATCCCTACATATCTTGAACTGTGTGTCAACACTGCACGTATATATTATATATTTAGCTTCTTTTCTCTGTACTGATTTCTGTTCCTTTCTGCTTCCATGATAGCAAGCAACCTGTAATTATTCATTCCTTGAACAAGCCATGTATGATGTTACTTTGACCTTTGTTCTCTTAGATACGTTTTTGAAACACTTCATCTTTCATTCGCCATCTTTACTCTCCAGTACAAATCTCTAGTTATTTGCCAGATTTGTAGATATATCTTTATATCTCACGATTGGTCACAAAAAAATGGTATTGTAAAAGTTTTAATTGACAAATAGCCAACCGGAGCTGTTGGGAAAAATTTTGCAGCCCTGCCTAGTACCGCAATGAATTTCAATTTTGACTGATGCTAGTACAAACAGGTTAGAAACGCATGAGCAATGTCTGTGAATTTCTTATGGAAATAGTATGCAGCAGACACAAGGCCTAATACCCTTTCCAGAAAGGAAAGAAATCTTTGTTTCAATTTACATTTGCTGGCTCTTTCTCGATGTGCTTGGAATCGCAAATGATGCTATTGAAGCTTACTGGAATTTTTTGGGATTTGGCTCTATAACAAACAAATTTTTTGTTTCTTAAATTTTCGAGGAAAATTATTTTGCACGACTCGCTAAGATGTGTGATGATGTTTAAAATTTGTTTGTAATTCTCTGGGTGTTAGATTTTAGAGTACGTGGCACTTAGTTTAAAGTTTTCGTAACCAATACAAATTATGGAACTCAAGTGAAAGCCAGTAATACAGTCAACTGACAAAAAATGCATATCGGATTTAGTCTAAACTTTTGATGAGCTAAGTTTGTCACTGCTCCTCTTTACGTCACTTTTTAGAATGCCAGGCAGGAGGATAAAGTCTGAAAAGCTTGAAAAGTTAGTAACTTTTCCTCAGAAGTAACCATATGTTAGAGGATTAACAGTTTTGTATATACTGTATTTAAGATAATACCCAAGATATTTGTTAGATTAAATACTTTGTCCCACTCCATTTTGTTGCCCTTAAATTTTTGTCTACTCTGATGGTCATAAATATTTGGAATTTTCGAATTTCGGTCCAAACGTTGGCCCTATAACTTAAGTTATTTGAAATGCAACAAACCTCGAGTGATTCGCCTTCCCTTATTGCAAAGAAGACAATGGAGAGAAATATAGTCATCCAAAAGTAACAGAATGTTTATAACCATACCTAAGTAGCTGCAAGTTTGGCTAGAAATGTAAATGTCATCCAGACCTATTCCTTCTCCAAATATTTCTTGAGTGTAATTAAATTTAATCTGTGGAAGAGTAGCAAGATTTTGTACATTAAAAAGGTTCATAGTTATAGTACAACAGTTCTGTTCTTGTTTTAATTATCTTCTATCAGTGAATAACCGTTAAACAGTTCGTCGGCTTAGTAGTCGTTAGAGACGCTCTATATGTAAACATTCGATAAGTGCTGTGATCAAGATCAACAACGTCTGAATAAAAAAATGGGTTCTTGTCTACACAATTAATATGGCTTAATAATTACCTACCTTTAAGTAAACAAGGGCAAATAATACGATAGGGTCTATTAAAGAATTCTATAGTTTACATAAGAGTAAGTACAGATAAACAAATACCAGTACAAATACCTATTATCCGTTCAGTCCCATGTAGCTTTTTCCAAGGTAAATGTACTCCTATACCTCGCATTCTACTAATACTGTACCACTGAACACTATTTGGTATCGTTTCCTTTAAACAATGCCGTTAGTACTACCTGATGCATCAAGTAAATAACAAACGCAATTCAACAACATAAATATACTATAATTTTTAAAGCCTGAATTCTGAGCAATATCAGTCTAAGTGTTTATCCAAGGACAAAGAGCCAATTTAAAATGGCTTCAAATAAACGGTTATAAACACACTGCGGGAATTTTAATGAACGTAAAAATATCATCAGTGATAGTTACCTGAAATGATCTGTTTTCATGAATTGGAAATTGGCCGAGTTTCCACTCGGCTTTAAAAGAGCCTGTTTCACGATGATACCACACACGTTTTGTTGAAGTGTTCTTGTTTCCAACTATTGAAGTTATGTAAACATTTAATGCTCCTTTCAGATAGTACCAAAACCGGGCACATTTATAAGTAGTTGGTATTTCTAGTGTCACATAATTTACAAAATCTTCTCCATCTATAAATATGTAATGTCCTACGAGAAAAGAAACGAAAGCACTTAGAGCAAGACGTGGAACAGGAAAGAGAAGACTCCGTTTACAATGCAACGGATACAAACGGATCCGTACCAAAACGAGCGTAGATAGGCTTACCGTTTACACTACAACTGATGGAGCCCTACGGATATGGATCCGCTATCTGTACTAGTGTGGGATCGATTTCCGAAGCGTACCAGTTTGGATCCGATCCAGTTGAGGTCCAATGTAAGCGGCTAGTACGGATTCACACGGGTACAGATCAGATACGAGACAATAAAAATTTTTCGATGTTAAGAATGATCGTTTGCACTTGCCGTCATTGTCGTACAAGTTGTACTGTTTAATTAATCAGCCAATTACAATACTTCGATGTCTAATTGACGAAGATCACTATTTACGAAACTTTGGCTGAAATTCAGGTATTTTTCATGTTATCCACTAATAATACCTTTTTTTAGATCAACGGGACTGGGAAATGATCACCAAATACATTAGTGTCATTCACAGCAAACTTTGCGGTCTCCGTGCAATTCACGCAAGCAAGGACACTTCAATTTGTACACGTACATTTTTTCTTGATTCAAAATTTGGAAGGAAATGACTTGACCAAAAACAAAAGCATAACTTATAATCACATAAATACTGCCACAACAAAACTTTCCTATCTTCCTAACACTGTTTTTCTATCGCCTGTAGTTATGTTCCTTTATGTGCTACATCTATTTTCATCCTCAAGCCTGTGTTTATATATTGTCTAAAAATCTGCTTTTGACTATCTACTCTTTCAACAAATACATTTGCAGCATTAATCAAGCTAGTGTTGTTAACTCTCTCTCTCTCTTTCTGTGTACGTAAAGTGCAATACGGCGGTTCATTCTGTTATCTGTTGCCGTTGACTTTAAGTACATTTTTGACTCCCTGCATGGCGGAGAAAAATCTCTCACTGATAGCATTTGTTGCAGGAATTACGAGGAGATTCTTCACAACTTTGATCACCTCCGACATTGCACTTTTGTTGAATAGTCAAGTCCTTGAAACAACGTTATCAGATCATAGACTGTAAATTTTTTCAATTCAAACTTTTGCTCAGGTAGCAAAGAAGTAGCTATGCTTCAAGTCTATAATTGCCAATATCACCACTCAAGATGGAGCAGATCTCTCATAATTCATTCTCCTATGGCTGATCTTTGATTGTTTTCAGAAACATTTCCTGCAGAAAGAAGTACTTTTTGAAATCTGGCTGGTTTCTTTGATGCAGTTCTTTGCTGTCTCAAGTGCTTGAAAATAGATCCAGCAATAATGAATATTTTTGGATATCCCAAAGTGAATTCATATCCCATAATGAATATTTTTGGATATATTTGTGAGTGGAGTTTTTATCATTGACATTTAACTTGCCTATTCTATTGCATACTCACTCCCAGAACAAATCATAAGCATTATCGTTGCAATCTTTTGACAGTTTCTTGATGAACCTTGACAATAACCGTCTGCAGATGACATAGTGAGCATTACCCTCTGCAGATGACATAGTGAGCATTACCCTCTGCAGATGACATCTTGGGGTCTTGCATGGCTTCACAGTTTCCTTCACCAAAAAGCAACAATATACAAAATCAAATGTCGGCATATGTCCTAGAGACGCCACAAATTCTTGCTTTCATTTCCAAGTCCTGGAGAGTCTCAATAGACCAGTCCCACAGATTCATAAGCTCCTCTAAAGTGTTTAAAATGAACTCGATAGCCTGGTCACAAAGGTTCCATCTAACTGGACACAGAGCATGGCATGGATCTTTTCAAAATTAGTTTTTGACTGCTTTTTCATATCATTCAGCTTTGTGTATTATTAGGGGGATGTAAATCAGCTGGCATATCTCAGGAACAACTTCAAAAACTCCTTTCAAGCGCTCAGCCGACTTTATCGAGTCACATTTACCATGATCGAGGCATTTAGCATCGATTGCTTTGATCTGAATTGCAATGCCAGTCTTTGCTCTGCCATCGCTGTAGCACAATCATAGCAACGACTGTGTACATCATCAATCCTCAGATTCATTCTTGGTAATATGCTTTTATTGACGAATGCAATTTGATCTGCACCAGTGGCTTGCATAGGATGCATGCCAATGAAAACATCTTGGACCATGAGCTCATCATCAACCTATCGGATGCAGAAAACCAGCTGTTGTGTTTTCGAGACGTTCTAGCATGCATTCTAGTGTAGATCACAGCATTTTGGATGTTTTGTCCAATTTCCTGAAGTACTCAAAGGGCAATAATCTTGAGCATTTCATTTTGCATGTTTGCTGATGTATGTCTTTTTCTGCAAGCCTTCTACAACTGTGTGGTCTTCATCACATCTCAGTTTCAGCAATAAAAAGTCTGGTCGCTTTTCTCAGTATTTTTCCAATTCCCTCAAAGAGGTAAAGCCTACCTTGCTAGATAACAGCAGACTTCCAAATATATTTAGCAGAATTCTACGATTATTGTATTTTTCTACTGCAAATTAGGTAGAGGTCAGCTTAACAACAATTTCTTTTACAGTTGAGAGTATATCACTGTGGCTACTTTTAAGACTTCGGCAAGTTATGTTTTGTGTAATCCTTTGTCTATGGCCAAAGCCTTTTTCCAGCTATGGAAACCTGAATTAGTGAAAGCAGCTTCTCCTGTTACCGACAAAATCATGTTGTGTTGCAGTGCTTCATTACAGATAAAACAGGCTACTGAATCGAAGGCTGCATCAAAGTGTAACTACTTGAACTTGTCAAAGCATGATGACTGGAAGAACCTTTAAAATTTTTCCTTTATCTTCCCTTTCTAGAAGCTCATTTCTTGTCTTCTTTATGAACCATTTAGGTATTTTTCTATCTGATGGTGTCAATCGATGGTGTCAAACTTTCATTTAGACCTTTTTCTCCTTGAATCAAAATCCCCTAAAAATTTATAAAATTTGAACAAAAGCGAAATACAATAAGAAATCTAAACGACGACAACAACTTTTGAACTGAGGGTGCCATTTATCATCCAGGGAATCTCAGCAAGCGAAGAGGATACTTTATATCGTTATGAATGAAATGCAGGGTTTGAAATCTTTCTAGTATCATCAAAAGATCAGAGGTTAGGATAGACTATTAGGTTATCAATTAGCAAATAATACTGCTTATAATGAGGTGCTATGAGTTTTGATTTGCAAGAAGAGGAAGGCGACATGTACTCTACAATTTTACTTGCTCTGTTTATACTGGTTAATTTTTCCTGAGTTTCCTAACTTTACGTACGCTTTCCCAGGACTGTTTATTTGAATTATAATCTATGAACTAGCTATAAATGATTTATAGGGAGAACAGGTTTATCTAATGTTCGTTTCAGCTTCAAGCTTGTTCCTTGCAGCCTTTTTGTTGAAATTAAGGAAAAAAACACTAAAGAATTATTTGGGGATGAAGCTCCCTAGTACCCCCGGTTCCAATGGGCCCGACCTTTATCTATCTGTATTTTTTGTTTGTAATGCAATAAGTAAGTAACAATTTTGCTAGAAATTTTATACTTGTAAATGTCGACAATACCTGAAAAGGAGGTTGAAATAGTTTCTTTTAACAAAGTACATACCTCTGACGGTCTTGTTTGGAATTGTGAAGTGATCATCTGTACTGTTGACATAATTAAGCGAAGGCAGGTGAGAATTTGAGTACAACCATGGACACTTTCTATCATTGAAGTCACAATACATTTCTTCCACTGCAAAGGATAAATTTGTACGAGAGGTACGTATAAATTAATACAGTTGATGCTGATTAACTATCAATCTATATTGAAAATGCAATAAAAACGGACTGATATGTACTGTTATGCGGAGTCCATTGTTTAGGAAGCAGAGTTTGAAACTTTACAATCCTTTGCAAAAGTAAATAATTTATCTACGAGTTTCTGAAAACTATGGTCTCGGGCAAGTGTCAGTGTACAGACAAACAAAAATTTTTAGCGGCAAGCTCACTTGGAATAAGGGCTTCCTATTGAGGGACATTGGCATACTAGCTAGAAAAAAGCAGCATCATGCACTAATTTATCATGTCATATGGTGCTGGACAAAATTATTTCTGAAGACTTGCACAAAACGTTGTTTTCTCACTGTAAAACTACAAGTAACGCTTCTATCTGAACAAGTTTCACTTCATCTAAGGCGTGCCTCGTGCGTGACGTTTTTCTAAAGCTCCCAGTAGAATGATGTCGGACAGCCTTCTAGGTGCCTTGAAAGGTGATTAAGCATCAGACGTTTCTTTCTTAGGTCAATCGGAACTACAGTTTTCAGTGGAGGTCGACAAGCAAATTTTTAAGGCCACTGAGGTATTGGTAAAAGGACATAAAGAAGGCAAGCATCGATTATAAACCAAAACAATATTATTAAATCTTTCACCATGGTGTTTTTCACACAAGACTAAACAGCTGGGGTTTTTTGACAGCAATTAAATTCAGCAAATGATATAAAGGTGAACATTATATTTGGGTAGAGTTAACCAGAAAGTGTGGTGCCAAATGCAATCTAAGAATTATACAAAGTTAATGAAATTTGGCGGTAGGAGATGGCTTGAATAGCTGATCCTTATTAACAGTGGCGTACTTTTGTACATTTTGTTGAATCACCTCTCCTTTGAATCGGGAATATATCACATTACGTTGTATTCCAAAGTTTCAAAGTTCAAATTATGTGCAAAACAGTGACAGTTCTATTACTCGTCTTCAGTAGATCAGCCTGAATACACCTGGAGATCTACTATTTTATATTATCTTGATGGCTTCTTTTTAAGATCTTTGGGGTATTTTCCACGTCCTTGTAACTCGAGCTTTTCTTGTTTACCTTGTAGAGCTATATATCAGCAAAAACAGCTATGCATTCTTGAGGACTATAGGTGAACAGAGAACGGATTAGGTCTGAAAATATGAAATGTATCTTACCTAGTAACGTGTGACGGAAGTTATAGGTATAGGTCATGATTCGAAAGTTGCTAATTGTAACTTCAGATAACGACTGTATATAATCCATTGCGTATATTGCGTCGAAGGGAGAATGTGGAAACTCCTTCAAGTATGGATTGCAGTTAAATCTATCTGTGCTTTTGCCATTAACTACGACAAACAGGTCTCTGTTTTTGACTTGAGCTGAAACTTGACTCCATTTTCCTCTTTTAATGGGGTAAGCGAAGACACACGTAGCATTCCAGAAATTGATAGAGACTTCGACTCTGTCTCCATAAACATGTCCACTTAAAGATGCTCCAGATACACTGGATTGTGAATCAGAAGCTGGAAAGCCAAAGCTAAAGGCACCGGTCATTTCAGGGCCAAAAAATCCTGCAAATGGATGAAATGAGATCTGTTACTGAGATGAATATCTGAATAATAACTATTCAACAGTAATGGTAAGATAAAGGACAAGATAAATGATCAGACAAAAGAATTTGAGGGAGGAAGTGGAGAAGATCAAGGTGATGAAAGGGGTGAAAGAAGATGCAAAGAATAAAACGCAGGTGTGTTATACGTTGATGCAAAAATTGGGATGTAGACAGGTATAGTGAACTAATAAGGTGAAAGAAGGCAAGAAAAAACTAAAATTGAACAATCTTTTCGTGGGGCAAGACTTGAAAATCACCTTGAAAATTTGCGACATTGTGCTAAAAACATACTTAAAAGCTTTTTTCGTCTGACACTCTTCAGAGTATGAAACGTCAGAAAGGAAAGTGTACGTATATAGCAACCTAGCAATGTTGCAAAACTAGCCAATCCTAGACAAGAAAGGAAACAAAGAAAGAGAAAGTGAAGAGACAAAACCTTATTGAAAGAGTCCAAGTGAAAAAACGAACTCTTTATACCTACAGAATACTAGTTTCTAACCAATACTAGGATTGGCTAGTTTTGCTACATGTTTCGTATAAATAGGTTACCATATACATATACTTTTCTTTCTGACGTTTCATACTCTGACGAGTGTCAGAGGAAAAAAGCTTTTAAGAATGTTTTTAGCGCAATGTCGCAAATTTTCAAGGTGTTTTAAATAAGTTAACGCAAACTGGAGAGGAAGATGAATGGAAATCGTGTAGTAAGTGTCTTGACCGAGAGTAAATAATAGTGAATATAATACGCGAAAGCTAATCGAGGAGTTAAACACGATGTAAGGAAAGTGTGCTGTATGTCGGGTACTAATGAACCTGCTATGGAGGAAAGTAAGACAATGAGGACAGACAATTAAAAACAAAAACGTTGTAGAGGTAAAGCTCAGAGTTATTATGATACAATCGGCATCAGGTGTATCAAGGGGCAGGTGCACAGGAACGCTAGGATGGTGACCCACCCTATACAGGTGCACAGGAACGCTAGGATGGTGACCCACCCTATACAGGTGCACAGGAACGCTAGGATGGTGACCCACCCAGACTGCTCTGTCAAGGAGATGATTATCAGTAAAATAGGAATATGTATGACTCATTACCACATTAGTTATTTTGCTCAATAGTCAGTTATCCAATGACTCATAGAGAATACGATAATATAGGGGGAATGCCTTTATCAATTAGAAAAAGCAACACCTCTACATTTCCAGGTATAATTGCTAAGGTTAAGTTGACTATTTCGCGTTACAAAACATACCTTTTCGCTTGACTTTGATAATTGAAGAGGACACGTTTGTATGATTCTGCAACCCAGTCCACATGCTATACCAACGAAAACCATCTGGTGTATTTATTGGACCATTTAAATTAATCTCTGGACAGCTAGATAGCCACCATCCTCCCCTCAAACCTCCCGCAGCCTCACAACTTGTTCCATCAAATCCATGAATACTACCACGTGTAGAAAAGCTCATGCCATGCATTCTGCGTACTCCATTGTACATAGATGCTCTGTATTTCTTGGTTGCTGTAAAATTGAAAAGAGCACTTGGATCTACAAAGACAGTATCATATTCAATAAATCCTGTCAATCCGGCATAATCTGTCAATTCAACCCGGAAACGAAGTGTTTGGTAACTTTGAATGCGTTGTAATGTATTTAAACCAAGCCAGAAGTTACTAGTTTTGACGGCTCCAAAACCGTCAAGGTAAGGAGTCCAGCTTTGATCAAAATTATTTGATGTACTGTTACGTTTTTGAAGGATAGTCCAGCCTCCACCGTTAGTCTCCTGATCACAATAAACATTAACTGGTCCCAATCCATCTGGGTCAATAATGTAGTTTCCAGGCTTTCTAGATATGATGTCTCGACAGGAGGCAGGAAACCCTTAGAAGAAAATAAAGGTAAGATTCATATAGCGACATCACAAACATAACATCTCATGATATCACAAAACGAAAGCAGAAGGATGAAATTCAAGAGGGGAAATAATGTAAGAGGTTGAAGACCAAATAAATTTACAAAAACTGAATAAATAGTATACACAATTTTTTAGATTTTAAATTCAAAGCAGAACTCGAAATTTCAAAACACCATTTGCAAGTTTACATAGAGTTTAACTTAACTGGAATATTTGCTTTCCGCGCTTTAAAAAGCCCACGCATGCGCGAAAGCTGCATGTCAGTAGATCGTATCCTAAAAGACACTGGAAGCAAAGGACAAAGAAGTGTGCAAATATCAGGAGGAGCAAATGATGCCAGACAGGATGCATTGGAAGCTGGGTACTGAATGGTGCCAACAGAAGTAGACAGGACAGTGAGGAGCTCCCAAAAATTGGGTAGTGAAGTTTCAGTGAGAGAATAAAATGAAGGATGCGAAGAAAATATCAAGAAATGGAACTGAGGAGAAACACGAACTGGATAATAAAAAGTAAATTATTTTCAAAGGTCAAAATAGCAATATTGGATAACCCAGTGAAGTTTAAAATAAGCTTAAAATTTCTATCTTCCTAGTGTCAAATTATAGCGGGTTTTTTCTCCAAACTATCGTTTGGCTCTCATTAGTCTTTTAATTCCCCTAATTTATATCAATCAGTGACTGGTATTTTGATCCCTGAGTTCTAAGCAAAAACAACAGTGAAAACTGGCAAAGCTGGAATAAATAAGGAAAATATGAGAAATAGTAAAAATGTTCTAGGTAAAGAAGTTGTAAATCTGCAGACAACAAACGTATGTAGTGATTGATGTAAGAGTAAAAGAATCTAGACATTATCAAACCTACGACAAAAGCAAAAATTCAGGATGCCAGAGAACATTACGTTAAAAATGGAAATATAATATAGAGTGTGAGCAATATTGTATTTACATGTTTGATGTCAGGGAAATATGGCAGAAAATGAAGTGACCAAAAATGACATGACTGTAAATTCGAAATGTGACACGCCAGAAAGGCAACATAAGAAAATAAACAAACGCTGAACAAAAATGACCACTAATAAAAAGAGAATGTAAACTATGTCACTGAAAGGGGGGATTTGGGACACTGAAGAATGATTCACCAAAAATAATGAAAAGGAGAGAAATGGACAGTGGCAAAAGTATAAGAATATGTAGGAGATCATCCTTAGAAACACATGTTAATTGCCATGGACTTACGTTTAATATCACAGAGACAGGAGTCGTCGAAGGTGTCACTGAATGAAGAAATCAAAATTACAGAAATCGAGAATAGTGGAGGAAACCAGAAAAATGGAACGTCAATAGTAGCCGGGAAGGAGTAAAGATCAAGAGGCTGCAAAAGATTAAGATAAAAAGCTCCAAGATGTGCAAAACAGGAAATGGAAAGGCCGAATGTAAAAAAAGCATAGTATATAAAGCAAAGAAGAAACTGAGAAATCCAAAAACAGATAATGTTATGAACACGAGATCAATGAGAGCCTAAGGCTTAGGCAAAGGACTATGTTGGCGTAAAGAAAGGTAGGGAATCTCCCAGGGTTCCGTCTTCACACAAGGTATGTCGCAGACACTTGATATCTATTACGTCATGTATTTATAAAACATAATGCTGATGATTGCTCACATACGCGTGAATAGCTGCAAGAACAGATGAGCACAAACACAAACATGGACGCAAATGCAAACTTCTTTATCCAAAAGTAAATTTACACATTGTGTTCGTAATTCAATGTCTCACTCTTTGCAAATCATCACAATTAAATGAAGCAACATCATAACATTTTCATAGTTCCTCCAAATTTCTCCAATTTACCTGATTCTTGATAAAAAACTTCGACATGAACTCCCTTGTTTGCTCCAGTGGCATGTAATCGCAATTTGTCTGCAACAACTGGATACTCAAGCTGATGAACGTCAACACAACAGATTGGCAGGCCAAATGTCTGTCAAAAGTGCAAATAAAAAAAGTCATCAACACAACAAATTGGCAGGCCAAATGTCTGTCAAAAGTGCAAATAAAAAAAGTCGTCAACACAACAAATTGGCAGGCCAAATGTCTGTCAAAAGTGCAAATAAAAAAACTCGTCAACACAACAAATTGGCAGGCCAAATGTCTGTCAAAAGTGCAAATAAAAAAAACTCGTCAACACAACAAATTGGCAGGCCAAATGTCTGTCAAAAGTGCAAATAAAAAAACTCGTCAACACAAAGCGTACAAAAAGTTACATTACGCCACATTCTTATCAAAACACTAATTAAAATTTACTGTCATATAGTATCATATCATATCATATCATATCATATTGCACCATATCTTATCATATGATATAATACCCTATTACATCATGTCGTATCATACAACGTCGTATTAAATCATATCATATATCATATCATATTAAATCGTTCCAAATAACGTATTACTATGTATCCAATCATACAATGTCATATTAAATCGTATCATCTAATGTATCATATTATATCATTTCAATTCAAGTATTTCATGTTATCACATTACAATAAATCAGATCGTACTATGTCATGCTATACAATAATATGTTAAATATAATTAACCGTCCAATGATACAAAAATTATTGCAAAAATACACCTTAGTCTGACAAGTTAGACATACAAACATGCAGACAGGCAGACACACAGACACATAGATGGACGGACAGGCAGGGAGACGACACTACTTAAGAGTAGTTTATCAAATATTTCAAAACGTCAGTTTGTTCCCAGACCACTGTATATACTTGTGTCAGTCCATACGTGCAGAAGGCGGCAACCATCTCCTTGTCCTTAGCCTTGGAGACAAATATGCATACAAGTCAAATGTTGGACAAAGGTGTCCTCCGTAACTGCTTAGTTCCTAAAAAAAGGGAAGCAAGGAAATCAAAACCCCAATCAGTCTTACGCGTAGCATCTACTCTAGTAGTATGCTTTTGCACCATAACGGTATGACATACATTACCTTAAAATATTGCTCAGTGCCAGACAAGGAAAAGTTTACCGCTGCATTGCCCATTCTTCGATTATTACTTTGAATTGAAAATAATACGACGGATCTTTTCACAGGGAAAACAATCTATATAAATGAAATTATAACTATAGGTGAGTGTATAAAATTAGCCTAGATAAAAATAAGTTACAAATCTACAAATACATTTATTACAAATACACATATTATAAAAGTGCTATGCCACGTTGCGTAAGACGAAGGTTTAACCTTAATTACACCATACCAGTCACATTCCAAGTTTGCACAAAATTACACCATACCTGTTACAATCCACGTTTGCACAAAATTACACCATACCTGTTATATTCCACGTTTGCACAAAATTACACCATACCTGTTAAATTCCAACCTTTTTTCCGGGGTCAGGAGTCCAATGGAAAGGTGTGGCTTAGTCGTAGTGGTATCCATAAGTCTTACAGGATTCAATTCCATCATGAACTGCCTTGCTATCCAGAAATAAAACAATGATACCTCATCTTTATTTGCACCATACTAGCTCTGACATAAAGGAGTGTTTTTTGCATTGAAAAGAGTGTAAGCTCATAGTTCCAAGAGATGCAAAGATAAAGAAACAAATTATTATTTTTCCATTTAAATTCTGTGTTTACATGTCGATATATCACTGTTTTCAAATGTCTCTTCAATTTCTGTCTCCTGGGTGTAGTAATTACGTTTTGTTAGTTGACACATGCAGATTGACATGGACTATTTGATTGTCAAGTTCGAAAGAGAATGGAACATGTCTATAGAATAACTGTTTCTATCGAGGAGTATAAGTTCTGAGATAGCAGAAGAAACCCGACGTGACTGGATAATTGAATCAAGGAATAGAAATATAAGAATAAAACATTGGATACGAGGATGGCTATGGCTAACAATTTCCATTTACACATGCCGCCCTTCAATCCAGATATAGAGATTGGTGCGAGTGTTGCTCCAAATGGAAACTATGGGTATGTGATTTTACTACGTTTTTAGTTGCAAATGACATCACTGATACAAAACGTCAGCATACCATGCTACTGTTTCTGGCTGGCCCTAGAGTCCGCGATATCTTTCATCAATTGCCTGACACTGGTGAGGATGACGACTTTGCCACTGCTTTAGAGAAACTTAATGAGTATTTTGAGCCTCAAAAGAATAGAGTTTATGAAGTCTATAAATTTCGTCAGGCCAACCAAACCCCTCAAGAGACCATTGATCAATTTCATACTCGACTACGTGGTCTCCGCGAGACTTGTGAGTTCCATGATCTAGACTTGAGATATTGCTGCAAATCGTTCTTCACGGCACGTCTAGTCGCCTTCAAAAACTAGCTTTGCGTGATAACCGGATGACATTAAAGAATTTATTGCTCCTTGGTCGTCAAGAAAAAATGAGTTAATTTCAAGCAGCTGCTATCGAGGGTAAAGGGACTGAGGATATCAGCTATTTCCAGAAGAAACCGAGCACAACTCAAACCACATGCCATAACTGCGGTGGAGAATGGCCTCATCAGAATAGTAAATGTCCCGCCAAAGGTAGGAAATGCCGGAAATGTAATAAGCTCAATCATTTTGCACCGAAATATCAGTCAAAACAAAAGCATTTTCGACCAAGCAATCAGCACACTGCCATATGACCTCTGGATATTGCAGCAAGTAATGATTCCGATAGTGAGAGCGAATATTGTTATGCCATAGAGACAAAACGCAATCTATCTAAGCCACAAATGGATATTTGTGTCAATGGTCAAGTCCTCAATTTCTTAATTGATACCGGATCCTCAATCAACGTGATAAGTAACCGAATCTATGAGCAGAAATTCAAAGATATTGCATTGCACAAAACCAACATCAAGGCTATACAATTTACTTCAAATACTCCCGTGCAAATAAAAGGAATGTTTTAGCAACATTCGGAACTAAGCGAAAATTTGCTATAGCCAGGATTTATGTCACCACAGATGATGGAGGTTATTTGCTTAGCGCAGCAATTGCCCAAGATTTGGGACTTGTGAGTTTGAATTTGAACACAGTACGGTTATCTAAAACACACTCCCATCAATTGCCGGACTTGGATCACATTCCCGATTTTCAAATCAAAACCATTCTGAGACAACACCACACAGTTTTTCGTGGTATTGGTAGGCTGACAGATCAGCAAATTAAACTCAGCATCGACAAAGAAGTGAAACCAGTTGCTCAACAAACAGAGAGTTCCATTTCATGTAAGAGAGAAAGTGGAATTAGAGCTGCAGAAGCTTGAAGCACAAGATATGATAGAAAAAGTACCAGATAATGAACTCACTGACTGGTTATCGCCAATCGTGGTAGTACCTAAAAAAGATGGCAAAATACATGTCTGAGTGGATATGAGAGCTGCCAACAATGCCATTAAATGCATACGACACCTGATAGCAACAGTTAAAGACATCATTAGAGCTAAATGGCTCAAAATTGTTTTCCAGATTGAACATGTCACAAGCGTATCATCAGTTGGAGCTATCACCAGACAGCCGAAATGTAACAACATTTACTACACATGCTGGTTTATACCGATATAAGCAACTCAATTATGGAATTAAATCTGCAGCTGAGATCTTTCAGCACACCCTGTCTCAAGTTTTACAAGGACTGAAAGAAGTCATGAATATAGCTGATGATATCTTAATCTTTGCTCCAACAAGAGAAGCCCACAATGCAGCATTAAAAACGTGTTTGCAAAGGCTAGAGGAATACAACTTGATGCTTAATATTCAGAAATGTGAATTTCTAAAAAAACATTTTGAGTTCTTCGGATTTGTGTTTTTAGAAAAGGGAACACAACCAGATCCAAAGAAAATTGCAGCCTTCCTTAACACTACACAGCCTCAAAATAGCAAGTGAGATAAGAAGTTTATTAGGTATGGCTAATTATAGTGCACAATGTATCAAGAACTTTGCCACAATAACAGAACCTTTACGCAAACTTACCTGCAAAAACAAAATTCAAATGGACAAATGAAGAGCAGGAAGCTTATGATACACTCAAAAGCGCCTTAACTAACAGCCCTGGAATGAGCTATTTTGATGTCATAAAGGAAACACAGATTCTGGTAGATGCAAGTCCAGTTGGCTTATCTGCCATTCTAGCCCAAAGGAAGCCTGGGACAAACAAGTCACAAATTATAGCCTATGCCAGTAGAGCATTGACCGATACTGAGACACGGTATTCGCAAACAGACAAAGAAGCCCTAATAAGAATAAAACACTGCGATTAGCCCAATTGCCTAGTTTCTTATTTGAATACCGTTGTATAGTAGTGCTATGTTGTGCTGAAAGTCTACCCCGCATATACAACGCACAAAAACAGTTTACTTCTGAGATCTGCTAAGGTCGATTCGTTACTATTTGAATTGAAGAATTAAACTTGCAGCAAGTCTCAATTTACACCACAGCTATAAGTCTATATCTTAGATGTAAAAGTAATAGTTAATGGTGGCCTAGTAATACGGGTCCCTACGGTCATAGTTAAAATGCCACTGACTGGTGACAATAGCGGATCAATGCACGCAGACAAATTGTCATAATAAGTAAGAAAATAGTACGCGCCTTTGAGTTTGGAAATCGAAAATTCTTGAATGAATTGCATTTTGCAAAAGCTGACGCAAATTCACAATGACATAATAATAAAAAAGAATGAAATTACTGTTGTACATACTTCTACAAAACATCCATACTTATACGTGCATTCACTGGTTGGTGGCATCCAAAAGTTATTAGTAAAAAATCGAATATAGGCAAATGTGCTATCTGTAAGTAGCTCTGGTATGATTGCACTAGTTGGTATGACAGCAGGACTTGAGATTCCTAGCGTAAGTGCATTATCTAAATTTTCAAATGGACAATAAAAACATGGGTAAGAATTTGTAAAGTATAGATTATAAGGACACAAAATTCTGAATAAGACAATCTACTAATCTCATACACCTACCAATCCCCGTGTCCCAAAAAACCTAAGAAAAATGTGGATCAACAGGGGCAGATTAGACTTCCACTGGGGCATGAGAAAATATTTTATCGTACTTGTGAATTATTAGAGCATTTTTATGCTCAAGCCACAATTAACAAACTTTCACTTCTTTTTCTTCTGCTTCATATTTTCTCTTATGCATTTAGTTTATCTCTTTCTTCTCATCCCTCTTCCTTTCCTGTCTTTCCGTTCCAAGTAAAGAGATGAAAAGCTGTCAAAGACAAGAATCGTAATTCCAAGTGTACTTTTTGAATCGAGTAATAACTGGATGGTGATGGTTCTCTGATTGTACTGTGAACTGCAGTATCGTCGAAAGGGTGGTAGCTTGAGTAAATTCCCTGAATCCGAGTCTCGACAAGGGCCCTCGAAAAGTTTTGATTATAATCTGGAATTTTAATCAGGAAACTTGTAATTCAGGGCTTGTCACAGTGAATACGATTTTCCGTTGCTGGCCATTTACCAATGATGACCGCCATTCTGGGCCTGAGCCTTGAAAAATCCTGTATCGTTTATACTAGTCGTCGACATCATGAATTTTACGGGCGAATGCTGCTGCTATCAAAATATCTGGATTTAAGCCCCATTTTATTTATTTTTTTGCTGTCATTTTCTTCCAATCTAAATCCTCTACTATATTTATCCAATTACGTCGTTTCGATGTTTTCCGAATGATTTATCCATATATAACTCAAAAAAAAATTACTTAACTTACCTGCATGTGATGCTAGGATATCTACTCGCATGCATCCATTATTTACAAGTGTGTAGATGCGTACCCTGGTTGCAATAAAAGGGTTTTTGAACAAGTGAGTGGTCGTGATATTACCATTATATATGTTTAAGCCTTGACTGGTGAATTCCTAAAAAGCAAAGAAAAAAATGAAAACTGAATGCGCTTTGCACACAACAGTACGAGGCACATCCGAAAATATCTTCACCTTCCAACGCCCATCTCAAAGATGCATGTCTTGGTCTATTACGACATTCATTATCCATTGAGGAACAAACCAAGCAAATAATTGACTTTTAGCCGGGTCATGTTAAAGAGCATTGCTTGCGGCATAAAATGAGCGTGTTACGTATTAGGGTAGAGAAGAAAGCAAGAATATAGTCCTAGGAATAGATTGTCTAGATAAGCCTGGTACTTCTACTAAAAAGTATGCCCTGCACAAAAGACACGGCTAGCAAAACGGGATAGTATTAGACTCAAAATATTACCAACATCGCTTTGATAAGAACTGTTGAAATCAATGTAACTCTCACAGATAGTATGTGCTGGAAAGAAGTGTTGTTTTACAAAAGCAAATTGCTTCAGATAAGGCAGATATTGCAAAGGGGGAGAGTGTTATCAGCTGATTGTTGTTGTACAAGTTGCTTTCTTCTTGATGTTCCCTATTTTTCTCTCCTTTGAATATGTCCTCTTGTTCTTTTTTGCCTCATTATCGGTTTATTCCTTCCTTACTGCTCAGTTATTGAGAATTGATGACAATATAGTCAGGCGAAAAGGTTGATAAATAATTTTGTTACTTTATAATGCAAGTGACATGTAAAGAACAAACACCTCACACTTCAAACATCAGGTAGAGTAGAAAGTCCACAAAGGAGGATCAATAAGAGAGAAAACCTTGCAAAAACAAAAGAAGAAAACAATAAAATCAAGGGGCAAAGGCAGGATCAGGCTTATCTGCAAGGAGACAAAATACCTTTCGTTGACCATCCTCTTGATAGTCTTGAAATTGTAACGATGGAAAAGTCTGATATTTAATAAAGACACGTGACGCACGGGGATTTTCATCGTTGTGCCCTTGTTGAATAAATCCACCAATCAATGAAAGAGTTGGTACCTTAATCTGCAATCCAAGTTAAAGAATATCTAACAATTAGTAAAGTTAATGGCAGGTACGTATTACCTCTGCCAAAAAAGTTGTATTTTCATCAGGGTTTCTTTATTGGTTGGTTAGTTTGTTTGTTTGTTTGTTAGCAAAATAGCTCAAAAATTTACGAACAGATTAAGACGAAAGTTTTAAAATAGGTCAGAAATGGGCTAACTTAAAGATGAAAAATTTTTTACTGTGATCTGGGTCACCATCTGCTTATCTGTTTGTTTCTGTGTCTGTCTGTCAGCAGGATTGCGCAAAACGTAGTGTATGGATCGTCGTGAAAAAAGGCAAACAGTCAGGCTTGATCCAAGTGACATCTCCTTTAATTTTGAGGATGATCCGAATGAAGTCCTGGATAGTGGATCACGTTTTCGTCAATGAACCGTTCATAGTGCTCACGAGAGATAACTGAGTTACCATAGTAACAGGGGAAAACCCCCTGTTGATTGAATAATGTACTGGCTTGGCGGAGGTTTGCGCTCTCGGAGTGGTTCTAGTCAGCTCTGTTTTGTGGAACTTTCGTGGAAAGCTAAAAAATTTTTGTTAGGTTTTCCTAATGGCTACACACAAACCTGCTCTTACCACCAACCAAAACATCTCTATGACTTTTCTAATTTCCTTCATCATCAATAAGTCTTGCTGTGGGACATCCATTATTGATCAATTTGACCTCTTGTTAATCAGTAGTTAACGTTTTTACACCTTTTCAGCACTATTTTTTCTTTTTGCAAAGTATTGAACTAACATACTATTTATTCTTCTGTAATAATCTTTTACTTTGTACAATACCAAAATCATTGCAACAATCATAGCAAAGGAAGCCTGGTAAAGACCCAACCGTCTATCGTAGCCTCAGTATATTCACCTCTGAGAAACGATGCCTATATAACTAGGTCGTTAAAGGTGTTTGCCTTGAAAGCAGAGGGTGGTTGATTAGGTCACTACCTTAGGAAATGGTTTGTTTCTCAGCCAATCTTTACATAACTCTGATTCCCACGCAAAACCCTAGCCCACGATTCATAGGTCATAACAAAATATTAGACTGACTGTTAGAAAAAAGGTCTCAAGTCACTTACTGAGAAACCAGTAAGTTAAGGACCTGACCTTGACACATGTAGCTTGCGAAATCACAAGAATAGTGACGATAATGTGGCGAATTTCGGACACTTTGTTTTTTCTGAGCAAACAACAGATAAAGAAAGATCGATACAGGGTCTAGATGGATTTATTGACGCGCTGGCTGAAAGAAGTAACACAGATAGAGCAAAAACCTTATTGTTTGAAATAAAAAGAATGTTTGAACAAACTTTCTGCGGTACAAAACCTGAAAATTGGCTTGAAATTTGCGACATTGCGCTAAAACATACTTAAAAGCTTTTCTCGTATGACGCTCATTTCATTTCATTCGTTTTTTCCTTTCTAGTGTTGGATTGACTTGTTTCTATAGATTTCTCGTATAAAATGGGTTGCCTTATACATATACTTTCCATTCTGACGATTAATTCCTGTGTCAGAGAGTCGGACGATAAAAGCTCTTAAGTTTGTTTTAGCACAATGCCACAAATTTTCAAGGTGATATACAGATTGCTATTGGTGTTAGAAGAAGAGGCATTGGCAAGCACCAGATAAAAATGGCCGAAAAAACTTTCAGTGCCTCACTTTTATTTTGCTAATTTCAGTCTTGACCATTTTTCTGCCAAGTATTATGGCACAGACAGTAATCAAGTTGGATATACCAGCCTATAAAAGTAACTAACTGTGTACGTTGAGCAAACATAATAAGTTTGAACATTAAAAAATCTTATTATTAGGATTTTAATGAAGTAATGTGGTTGGATGAAATTGTTTCTGGTTTCCTCAGATGCCAAAACAGAATTATAAAGTCCGTTATTTACACCTTGAATTAGAAGCTTACTATGGCGCACTGACATGATGACCGATGTGAAAGATGACACGTATTGGCAATAAAATTGATGGCAATCTTTTATTTGATCTCCAATTTCGTTTCAGTATAGGCTGCTTTTGTCTAGCATTTCAGAGCGTGGAGCTTAAACAATGTGCCAAAAAATGATTTCATCCTTTGCAACATTATAAACGCATATCATACCTCTATATAAGTATTTTCCACTCCACACCACCCGCTCGATGCATTAATAGTTGGGTTTTGAGGGCTTGAAGTCTTATCATCATAGATGAAGGAGGACATGTCCAAGCCAAGTGGGATAAAACAACCTACAAGATAAGAATCAAAGCGATTGCTTCAGTAATAGCAGCATTTTTAAAAAAGTAGTATAATAGTAACAACAATGATCATGTCATATAACATGATAAATTATACCAAGAGTACATTCATGACAATCATGTATTGGTATACCAACACTGAAAACATCCAAAGGTGAAAGCAAGTTGCATACTTAGTACAATAGTACATTATTTCATAAACTTTGCTTACTGCTTGTATTACTTTATCATCCATGCACATATACATATTCATTTATTCATCTTTGTATCTATTTCCTTGTTTATTTATTTTTTAAATTTTCTTTGTATTAGTTTGATTGATTATCTATTTATTTCCATATTTGTTCAGTTACTTGTTTCTTTGCTTATTTCTTGACTTATTTATTAATCGATTGATTATTTTATGTATCCATTAATTTGCTTGTTTTTTTATTTACATATATATATAATACATATATACATAAATATATATATATATTTGTCAAGAGTGGGCATTACCACAATAGTTGCACTAAGAGGGAGCTGACCAGGTTCGAACTTGCAACCCTCAGACTCAAAAGCCAACACTCAAACCTCCGTGCCATCACGGCACAAAAGTTTGGTG